>VXAA01002622.1:6185-24516 GCA_013399115.1 Anseranas semipalmata
AAAAAAAAAAAAAAACCCTTCCTTGGAGTATTTTTACTACTTTCCTTCTTATTCCAATCCCTATCAAAAATGTACAACGCAGCCTTCTCCTGAAAACATAAAAACTATGACCTACTTTCAAACATATGGCATAAATTGGTGTGAAGATTTGATTTGGTTCTATTTTGTCCTGAACACATTGTTGCTGTTCCTTTCTAACAAAAATAAGATGTGCAGCCTCTTTATTTTCCCTGTTCATTAATTATTTTCTAATTTCTTGACTGCTCTTTATCTTTTCATCCTCTGACTCTTTTCTGTGTCTCAGCAGCAGTTTTTTCTTTCACCCTCTCTTCCAATTTTATCTCTCTATATTTTCTCCATCCCACTTGCTCCTCTGTATTTTTAAACAACTCACTGATAGATGTCTATAGATTTATTTTCCTTACCCTCCTTCTCATTTGTTTTCGTCCGTCAGTCAGTCATCTTTTGAAGTATTCCTATGTTTGCTTAAATTCAAGTGCCAATATTATACCAGTAAGTATACAACTCTGTCTGTCTTCACGTTACAAAGCTCCTTTGACTTATAACTGTTTTATGTTTTGCATTTAGTTGAGATTTAGGATCTGTGAGTATTTGAAAATATTTAAGGTCATTGAGAATTTAGGAAAGAGTATAAACATAACACATCTAGACGACAGAAAAAAAAAAAAAAAGAAAGCCTTGGTGTCTGGGTTATGTAGAGAAAGATTAAGAAAAATATCCTTAAAAAATATGGAGCCTTACATTTCCAGGGTACTCTGTGTGATTTAAATATGCAACTCCCACTTCCTACTACTTTGTTCTGTGGGAAGCTTTCTGTGTTGCGTAGCACAGTTCCCATTAAAACAGATGAAATAACAGCAGGACATTGGAAATGTGGTCCCTATGTCACACTGAGGGCAGTGTGTCTGCCAGCAGCTGACTAACCAACTAGATTTAGCTTTTCATCCAAGATGAGATCCTAAGTGGGTATGAATCATTAGGGTTTAGCTTAAGACAAAAGAGCTATGATATTTTACACTGGCTGGGTAGCTCTTCTCAAGGCAGTTTGCTCTCTCCACAGGTGTCCAACACATTCCATCAGCTACACCAGGTGGACTAAAATCTGCCCTGTGTCCAGTCTAAATAAGAACTCTTTTTAACTCTTACATAGCTGTATATATAATGAAAAGAAGAGAAGAGAAGAGAAAGAAGAAAAGAAAAGAAAAGAAAAGAAAAGAAAAGAAAAGAAAAGAAAAGAAAAGAAAAGAAAAGAAAAGAAAAGAAAAGAAAAGAAAAGAAAAGAAAAGAAAGAAAAGAAAAGAAAAGAAAAGAAAAGAAAAGAAAAGAAAAGAAAAGAAAAGAAAGAAAAGAGAAAAGAAAAGAAAAGAAAAGAAAAGAAAAGAAAAGAAAAGAAAAGAAAAGAAAAGAAAAGAAAAGAAATCTGAATGTGCCTTCTTCATGTGCTATATAATAGGTTTATATATATGTACACTATGCACTAGGCTTAGGTTGGAGGTGTAATGTATTTTAGATGAGAGACTGGGGAGATTCAGGTAAAATGTATACATTTTTTATTAATGAGTCATGGGCTAAAAACTAAATGCAGCATTGGGATGGAATGTGTACCTCTGCAGGGAAATGAAACAAGTTAAAATACATTATTTATATATATTGGCATTTTCCTCATTCAGTGATTATTGATGGGAAAGAAGAAAAAAAAAAAAAAAAAAGGAGACAGGAGGAAAACAAGGGCATGCAGATATTGTAGCATGAACTACTAAAGCAAAAGCAGGTGCAGCCTCCAGAAACTAAACTGTTCTCTCCAGCCTCCACCTGCCTTCTCCTGCAAGCCCACTTTTGCTCTATCTGCTATAAGCAGGTGCGACTTTCAGTGTGTGCTGCAGGCCTGTCAGTCTGGGTGATGATTTTTTTTGTTCACTTTTTTGCACCACTGAAGTTTATAAACCTAACTTAAAAGCTAAAACTATCTCTGTAATAATAATCTATGATATTCAGTATTTTTCATATATTCATTCATATATATATATTCATATATTTATCATATTTTTTTATTAAGTGACTGAAAAATAACCCTCAGCAATAAAAGAAAGAAAACCAACGGCCCTTGTAGCAAGAAAACTGTTTGTTAAGAAATACAAACTATTGAAATCCAGGATTCCTCAGTTTGAAGAGTGAGATAAAGTCGGTTTTAGTCTTTGAACAGAGATGTGCTTAGTTTACCTAGTCTGCTTTCAGTTTCTTTGTTGCTTTCTGCTGGAGGTAATTGAGTCCAATTCTCCCCTCATCCACATGTTTCTGTAGGAACAAGAGTGCCCACCTGGGCTCCAATTGCTCCCCTAAAAGGATACAGGTCTTACACAGGTCCAGTGTAGACCCCTGGGCACCCTAGAGCATCTTAAATGGTATCAGATGCCTGTGTGTAAGCAACAGAACCTTTTATTTGGAATTTGTTCTTTTTTTTTTCTCCCTTTTCTTCCTGAAAATAGCCATGTAAAGATTTGTTTAAAAAGCCCTACACACAGCACATGGAAAACCATTTGATCATATGAATTCTGTGTAAACCAGAAATTTAAGCTCTCCATAGGGAATGAAAACATTTATTTTAATGCTGATAGATATATTGTATTCTTGAGGCAGGGGTTAAAAACGTTAAGGTTTTGTGTTTTGCTTTGTTTTGTTTCTTTCCCCAAACCTATTCTTAAACAAATCAGGCAAACAACTCACCTTACCAAGCACCATGGGGAAATGAATATAGGGATTCATAAGTACTCTCCTAGTTTGTATGCATGACTCACTGTCTGGTGGCAAAAATCAATTTGCCTCTTTAAAAAGGCCCCCTTGGGGATAGAAGAATGCAGAGCTGTAATGGTTTACTGTCTTGAGTGTCTTTGTCTGATGACAAACAGAACTGGAATTGACAGCAGAGAGTTATACTCAGGAGCTGAAATGATTCATGTATTGTGACTTTTTCCCTCACCTGGCTTTACAAAACTGCACCTGCAAAACAGTGCATCTATGTCATTTATGTAGTCACCTTGATTGCACGCATCTCTGGTATTTACAGGCAGTGACAGTACCTTGTGTCTCACTAGCTATTTATGTGCTCTGATATCCTGTTGCAAATCAAGCATTCTGCTGTCTGTGTGAATGTACAGGCATTCCTAAATATTAGACCACGCACAACTGAGAAACCACTGAGGATATTTTAACCTGCATGTCACACAGTGAAGTGTATGAAAGAAAAGATGGAGGTGCACACAGAGTAGAGACAGTGTTAGACACAAACTCAGGAAAAATAGGTTTTATTCACAGTTCAGGTGTTGATCTGCTGATCTTGTGACTTTGGACACATATTTTCACCTGTCTGTGACTGCTGCTCTTCTATCTGGTCTTGCTTTGCTTAAGAGAGAAAAAAAGTGAAGCCCTGTCCATTTGTATTGTAGTTAGTGCAAAGGGGCTGCTTTCTCTTACAGACACAAGCTATTTATATATTAGAATTAATAACAGTAGTACCTAATCCTGTTTAATTTGTACCTTCCAAATGTCAGTAGCACAATTCTAGTTCACACCACATGAAATTCTGGCCCAGTACATTTGGATTTTTCTTAAGCTTATATACAAATAATGTGAATTACTTGTTAAATTGTGCTTTCATAAAATAAATAGGACATAGGAGGTCACAGTCTGTGGCAATTAAATGCCGCAGTGGTCAGAATTTTGAATTCCTACTTTTTCAGTTTGTAAATTCTGCAATCACTTGTAGGTTTCTTGATAAAGTGACAATGAAAATAAAACATTTGGAAAAGGAAGAAGAAAAGATTAAGAAAATCGTCTTCCCCAAAATGATTTTTTTTTTTTTTGTGAAACCATAACCATATCAACTCAATAAATTGGAAACTTTGACTTTTAAATCTTGTTTTGGTTAAAAAACAGAAAGGAATGGTTAAAAACAAGTAAAAAAAATATCTGTCCTCTATGAAGATACTCAAGGAGACAAAAATATGTCCCAAGTTCACATTATGTTCAGATATAGGCTGTCAGTGTACAGATGATAAGTTTTGTTGGCATAGGATGCAGAGAAAATAATTCAATCCAGTGCAAATCAGTATTATGCATAAAGATATTCTGGATTGATTGTACAAGCAGATGCTCTGTGAATTCAATCAAGAAATGCTTTTTGTCACCTCTGTTCAAACAGGCAAGCCAGCTTCATTCCCAGTTGAGATGAGAACAGGAATCCATTGCTTACTCTATTAACAATAGACAATTTTTCTAATAATGAATAGATTTTTTCCAGTCCTCTGATGAGAGTGCTGAGTGCCAGATGTAGCTGTGTGAATTTGAGTTTTTCTCTAGAGAGGGAGCAACAGTTTAATTTTGGTCTGAAGAGCTTATTTTAAATGCATCTGAAACAGGACTAAACTTAACTGCTCACTAAGTAGTATCTTCCAATAATCAATGGTACATCCCTGTCTAACAGCGCAATGCATATATCCTGGTTATAGGCTAAGAAAGGAAATGTGAGGCAAGAGCAAGAATCAACACCATACAAGCATACATTTATTCACTGCAAATTCACCTGGGTCCACGTCCACTGGAAGATACCACTGGTGAGGTACAATGATAGCAAAACATTCATATACACACCTGTGTTTTCTCTGTTTGTAAATAGAAAAATATGCACTGAACGTAAATGGAAAAAAAAAATTAAAAAAAAAAAGAAACTTTTAGATTTATAGACTCAGACTATTTTTCCTAAATTGTATAATATTTTTCTCTCAAAACTTAGAACAGAATATCCTGAGTTGAAAGGAACCCACAAGGATCATCAAGTCCAACCGCTAGCTCCACATAGGACTACCTAAAAATCAGACCATATGTCTGAGACCATTGTCCAAATGCTTCTTGAACTCCAGCAGGCTCGGTGCTGTGACCATTTCCCTGGGGAGCCTGTTCTAGTGCCTGAACACCCTGTCGGTGAAGAACCTTTTCCTAACACCCAACCAGAACCTCCCCTGATACAGCTCCATGCGGTTCCCTTGGGTCCTGTCGCTGTCACCAGAGAGCAGAGATCAGCGCCTGCCCCTCCGCTCCCCTCATGAGGAAGCTGCAGGCCGCCATGAGGCCTCCCCTCAGTCTCCTCTTCTCTGGGCTGAACAAACCAAGGGACCTCAGCCGCTCCTCATATGTCTTGCCCTCTAGACCTTTCATGATCTTTGTTGCCCTCCTTTGGACACAACCGTTTTATGTCCTTAAATTGTAGTGCCCCAAACTGTATGCAGTCCTCAAGGTGAGGCCACACCAGCGCAGAGCAGAGCGGGACAATCACTTCCCTCAACTGGCTAAGCAATGCTGTGCCTGCTGCACCCCAGGGTACAGGTGGTCCTTTGGGCTGCCAGGGCACACTGCTGGCTCATATTCATCTTTCCATCAACCAAAACACCCAGATCCCTTTCTGGAGGGCAGCTCTCCAGCCTCTCATTCCTTGGTTTGTATGTATATCCAGGATTACCCCATACCAGGTGCAGACATTTATTTGTGGTCTCAAACGCACTGTGGGTTTGGGGATAGTCTCTTCTTTTTTACTCTGTTTCTCTCATTCTTTCTTTTTAAACTATATGAGTAAGTCCTTTTACCAGTACATACAACCAGAAATAAAAGAGACAGGGTCAGGTTGCCCTAACACCCTGTTCCTAAACCTGTAGCTTTGCCCTTTGAATAAAACTTATGAACTTGCATTGCATCATTGTACACGCCTTTTCCTCAGAGAGGTTTCAACATATGCTAAAGTAGCAAGGTCATAAACGTCTTATGACAGATTTGTAGAACAGAGGTTTTATTGAAGAACCCACAACCACCTCTAAAAACAGTTTTTTGTGGGTTTTTTTTTTTTTTTTGGAAGATTTTTCTGAGCATAATACACAGTCATCTTGCTTAATAGGCACATCCCATGGCCTTCTGGGCCAGCATAACTTCGTAGAAAAGGGAGTTGCTGCTGGGAAAATGCACACAGGAGAGATGAGCTGTGAAAGTGTAATTGACACACACACAGCAAAATATCCCAGAAGACTCAGAAGACTTCTCAGTCTTGAAAACACTTACAACCAAGCACAGTGATTTATACCATGATTCCAGTGGAATTACTCATGAGAGCAAGTAATATGCTCAGTAGTAATTAACAAGCTCAAATTTTCTCTGTTATTTACACCAACTCTAACACCTCTTCACACTGTCAAAGAGGTGCGAAAGAAGAAGGCCTGAGAACAGGGTTTTCTTTCATATTTTTTCCTCAAAGATGTTTTTTGTGCTATCAAGTCAGCTTTGCAGAAATGTCGCCAACCAAGTAGTATCAACAAATGTGTAAACCCACATGTCCCCACCTCATTCATCTCATGATGTGTTCTCTGACAGTTCTCCAAAACAGCATTCATCTAAATAAGTTGTGAACTTCAAAGTCTTATCAGCAAAATTAAAATGCTAAAGTGGGCAATTTATTTGACTATTTAGTTCTTTCAGTTTTCTTTTGCTTTGTGTTTTTCCTCCAAAACACATGCACACAAACCCACAAGCACAAGACTATACATAGTTTGCTGCCTTAACTCAGGTATGCAGATGTGGTTAGCAAAACAATACTCATAACTGCTAACCACTGGCTCTACCAAAGGATAAATAGCCCTGCTCTTTTAGGTTTTAAACCAACAGTTTAAGGTTCCCTATTTAAAATAGCACTCAAGCTTTTGCTGAGCTTTCATGCTTGTGCTGAACTCCCGTTAAAGTCAATGAAACAAGCATGCACTTAAACAGTATCTTATTTGATTTCCCAAAACCAAGCTCTGTTTTAGCTACTTAAAAGTGGATTTAGGGCTAAAGCTGCCATATAACATGAAATATTATAAAATTACGTTTCACCCTGTATTCCAAAGGAAGCGTACATGACAGATCTCATTTAATATTGCACTGTGCTTCCATTACTAGGCAAAATAAGTGAGGAAGTTTTGGCTGAATTCAGACGGTATTTTATGTGCATTTGTAATTGTACTTGGCAGGAAAGTTTTCTTCTCTGCAGATACAGAGACTTATTTGAGTTAGAACAATATCACTTGAAAAAAAAAGTTTTTTTCTACCTACTTAGTCCCTTTTTATGAATTTTCTTTTATTCCCAGTCTTTTCTCAGAACTTTAACCCAACTTTACAGCATCTTTTTAGAGCTTCTTTTAAAATTGATTTTTGTGTGATTTATCAAGCCTTTTGCTATGATCACATACACAGTTATGTATGACAGATTGACATGATTAATGTTCAGATGTACAATATCCATTCCAAGAGGAATCTATACGGCATGGTTTTTGTCCTCAAGATACTTTGGGATTTGCAAGCTATTAATTAGGCCCAAGTAACTCTGTTCTTTCTAAGCTCAGTTAGTAATAGATTTCTCTTACATTTCTCATGGATTTTAAATATTGATAAACATCTTTCTTTCAAAAATTCTACCACTTAATTTTCTGTGGCAGAAATAGTTTAATTAAGTCTTCAACTTCATACATCTCAATATTCAAAATCAGTACTGTAGATGGAGCAAAATTAATTAAAACTAAGTATTTTTCAGTAACCAGTAAAATCTTTGATTATCATTCAGCTCTGTGGCATGATGACCTCTGATTTCACTGCAGCCAGGATCCAAAACAATTTGTGAGATGTATACCATTCCAGACAAGATTTGATGACATTCTTTAATAAATAATGAATCTTGGATATTGTCCCAAGAAGAAATCTGACATGGCAAGTTAGTTGTTTTTGGCTGATAACTTGTTCCTCCTCACAATGGTTGACTGAAGAGACTGGCTGAAGCAGAGATCCTATTACACTACCTGGATATATCAGAATAGTTCTCAGAGAGAAGCAAATTTAGGGTAGTAGCTTCTAACAATTTCTGAAGTAATATTTTTCTTCTTCCCCCTGCTGTGCCCCTCACTATTGCCTCCCAGCTGTACTCTGCCTCCTAGACCCACCACAGCACTGTTGCAACCCCAAGGCTGTAGGGGGTAGCTGGAGCACTCAAGCAGAGATGCAAGGAGACAAGAGGGTAAGGCAGAGGCTAATGTGAGGCCACTGATGGGAATCCCTGACTGTCAGCTCCTGATGTCCTCCTTAGTTTCTGCTGTGAAGCCTTTCAAGAAGGGACACCTTCAAGTGGGAACCACTGATCCAGAGAGTCAAGTGAGAAATGTTCAGGTAGGACCTTTCAGATCAAATAAATCCAGGGTGCATTGGGACAAGACTTCCAGGTGTTGCTGTTAGATTGTGTTTGCTCAGTTTCACAAAGACCCACATCATGATAAAGATTTTAGAAAGTGCTATTAAGGACAAACTACATCAGTTTACCAGATTGTAATGTAGATAACACTTGAGAGAGAAAGACTACAGGGAAATATGATTTGATGTTGTTTCCATTCTGAACAAAACATCCAGACAGGACTCCTAGCTAACACATCACCTTTATTCTATGACAAGGTTGGAAAGACTTCACCACTACTACACTAATTTCTGAACTTAGACCCATTGGTTTCCATTCCTGACTTATGGGGAAGTTTTGCTATAACACCATGGAACACCTTCTCCTGAATTCTGCCCTTATAAGCTGTGTAGGTACTTCTAAGGGCAGATTTTGCAAAAAGTGTTTCATTTTTCCCTTTTCAATGACCTAATATTATTTCACTTGAAATAATCTGAGTACACTTGATAGCACTAGATTTTGATAAAAAATGCTGTTTGAAAAAAAGTATATTTTATGCCTAAGTCACACTGTCACTTTATATTAACTTTCTTATTCATTTCACCTTTATACTGTCCTCTGTATTCATTCATTTTTAACTAAGTTATCTTTTTTCAGTCCTGAAATAGATTTTACAGAGAGAGGAGTGCCCATCTTAGTCTGAAAGAAAACTATTGCCCTGGCAATTAAAAGCAGCTTGAACTTTTAGTAAGCAGATGAAAATCTTTTAGAACCATGTTCATACTGTAAGCTAAAGAAGACAATGTATAACTCTTTCACATTGCTTTCCATCCTTGAATATTTGAATGCTTTACAAAAGCAAGACACTTCAGTACCACAATGTAACCTTGTTCGGTGATTAGGCACCCTAAGTGGTTTTCCAGTACCAATAACTCCCTAGACAGAAATGTTACCTTATATCAAAATGTACATGATCAAATTAATATAGTTTAAATGTCACTGAATTTTGTGAGCTTTTTGCACTGGGTTTTAATTCTGAAGTTCTAAATGTGAAATCTGTTAATATAGAAACTGCTACTGCTCCACATTTCAACAAATACAGTCAGCTAAAGACCTCCAACCTAAAATCAGTAATGACAATACTCAGCATCTCTATATGCCTGTGACTTGTTTTCTTTTATATATATATATATATATTTCTAACTTTGATCTGATATCAGATTATAGATACTGAACAGAAAGATGTAGTGCTGTATTGTATCATTCCTCCCTTGGCTGTAAAAAGTAGGAAGAAGGCATTTAACCAATGTCCTTTCTATCTTCAGAATCAGTAGACCCCAGACCCTGCTGCTGTGTTTATGTGCATATGTAATTACAGCACACTTCATGAAGGTTTCTAAATGCACTTCAGAGCACAGAGAGAGTCCTTACAAGAGTATTCTCCAGCTGAATGTACATGCATCAAGCATTACAAACCACAAATGCCTTTTGAAAAGGCTGAAGTTCTGAAGCAGCATTTAGACATCTGGTATGTCAACAGTTACCTAACAGCTCATAAGAAATCACACAAATTGTCCAGTTAAGGTATGGACAAATTCAACTCATTAGGAAGATTTTTGTAATACTGTTCCATGTTCCTTGTTTTCATGAGTGTCAGTGGTGCACAAAAGGTCAATCACATACAAACAAATAAAAAGTGTTTTCTGGCTAGTTCTCCACTGGTCTCAACCCAGATTAGGGACTTCCTTTGTACTCTCTCAGTAACTCTGCTCCCTAAGCCACTATGTAATGCGTTTAACAGGCCTCTATTCACTCTCCCAAAATTTTCTACAGTGGGATTTTAAACAGCAGCATAATAACCCTGCCTGCAAGGATACTACATCCACTTTCATTAGCTTGGCTTTCAGTAAGAAATTTAACTATACAGAGTGAATCAAAAACCCTGCTGTGAAATATGCCATCTTCTAACTGCAGTCAAAAAAAAACTCTATAATTTCTTATTCTTTTCAAAATCAAAATTATTTGAGGCTCTGATTTTTCCTTCATTTCCTAGCTGTTGTCTTGATGATTTTATAAATACTGAATAAAAATAACACATCGTACTTTGGACAGATGAACACAAATTTTCTCCATTATTCAGTCCTTTATAGCCTTCATTAGCATAGACCAAGTCACCAGCTTGATAAATAAACAGAACATATACGTTAGACATACGTTTTTTCACCTGACTTATTTCATGATGCAGAAACTACTTAAGTCCTGTTTCATCCCTTTCCTGTGTGAGAACAGAAGCTCCAATAAATAATGGCAAATTATGGCCAGAAACCAGTGTCTGAATGAGCTTGTCAAGACAACGAGACTTTTCAGCTTGTTATTTTGAGAAATTTCAAGTAAAAGAGAGAAGTTCTGTGTACTTGTAAAATTCCAAGACCTTTACTAGGGTTATGTAGAGACATGTACAAAACAGTTTACAGGATTAGGGATTTAAACTACCAAAAATCAAATAAATATGATTCAATTTATGTAGAGGAAATAATAAGAAAAAGGCCAATTTTGCAGTACTTAGAAACAGTGGTATCAGTTGTTTAGTAATTAATTACAAAGGTTGAAATTCCTCTTAGTACAGCCTACCCTATTCCACCGTTATTAGCAATATTTGGAAGACACGCTGTCTCTGAAAAAGGGCTAGAGGACCCAACATTTGGTGGCAGGGCTCACCAAAAGAAAAAATCACAAGAGGCTTTGGCTGCTTTTCTGGGATTGCACAGCTGCCCTATACCCTGCCTGGAGACCTGAATGGACACATTATGCCTTATAGCTTCTTATTTATGCCCAAACTCTCATACAAAATATACTGACTTAGGTGTTTTTAAGGACTGAGGGGATTTCCATCTCAGAAAATGCACAAAGTGTTATTGTGTTATTGCTGAGTATTATTGCAACTACATAATAGACAATGCAAACACTAAGAGATAAGATAAAATAAGTAATTTTATTTACTTACTTACTAAGTAAGTTTTATTAGTTAATAAAAGAGGGTCAGGATAATAATAAGTATGCAACCTTCTCCATTGTGCTATGAACTCTTTCTCCAGCCAATCTTCTAAGAACACCATCTAAGGCTGAACAACTTGTGGGTAGCTTGTTTGGCAGCTGGCTGAGCTGCAGCATGCTCACTGCAATAACTCACCCACAGATGTCTGTGCCTGTCTTCCTGGCAGCAGCCAGGCTTCAGAGCATTTCTCACAGTGGTCACATCAAGAAGAAGCACTGCAACAAAGGCTGACTCTTCCCCCTTAGGCTTGATGTTTAATTCAACCATACTACAGCCATTCTCTTTAAAATGGACGGGTGCTTACAGCATTCTTAGCGTAGGTTAAAATGTTAACCACTTTAGAAGTACTAATATAACATCAGTCTATTATGAAAACAATAAAAACAGCAATGCCGTAATCAGTAGGAAACAATAGATTCTTACTTTATGTTAGTCTACCAAATGAATGAAGGAATCTGCTCCTTTCTCCCAGCCAGGACAGATAGTATACATAGCTGTTTTATTGATTAAGGATAAGGACAAGATATAAAGACATCCAGTTACTTGCCAGCAGCAATCATAGTAGCTGAACTGATTGTGGGCAGTGCCTTGTGAGGGCACGCTCAACTAAGAATTGATAGTCCAAGTTTTCATTTACATCAACTCACTGCATATCATGGAAATAATACCTAATTATAGCAAATTTCTTTTTCTTTGCAGCTGTTGTGTGCACCACCATGCACCATCAATAGATCACCACAGTAATGGGAAAACCTTCTGGGAAGGCCTCTAAGGTAGCTGCATCTTTGGTTACATTGAGTGAGTTGGTGTCTGAAGGTCTGTCAGGTCAGTCTGTCAGTGGACAGCTATGTCTTCTCACGGTGCCTTTTAGTGTCCTTCTTTCATACTAGGCTAATATGTGTGAAGCAGTGAATCATGGTGAGGTAACAAATCTCACATGCGCAAAAGATGTCTGCTCAGCTGAGGCCACAAACATTCCACTATGTGTGATAATGCAGTTATTGCAATTTCTTCATTAGTTACCATGTTCACAGCTGTTTCCAGATTGTAAGACAGAAGCACTTACAGACAGAGGAAAGACAGTATAAAAATTACAGGGCAGCCAGCTCCTGCATGACGATTTCCCTCAGAATAAATGCACCTGAGTTTTTGAGAGCTTTTGTGACCAAAAAGCTTTTGAACAAACACATGGGGAGGGGGGAAAGAAAAGAATAGACAAACCTATTAGAAACATTGTGGGATCAAATATGTGCAAAATTTGATCAGAAGATGAAATCTCTTTTTATTCAGGTAAGTGACAGTGGCTGAAAGAATATTTTGGATTTATTTATTCTGCTGTGCTATTCATTGTGGAACAGGTTGGCACCTGCCCATCTCCCCCAGAGGAAGGGCTAAATATAATTGTGCTGCTCTCAGGAACCCCAGCAGGGAAATAACCTGTGCCAGCCCATTTTTTGTTGTAACTTATTTTCTCTCACTGGTCAGCAATTTGGAGGCCACTTGAATGGAAAAAGGAAAGAGCAGCTTATTGGCAGTTGTTCTGCTGCCATGGTGATTCCTACGGTACAGGTGAATAGTGCATGGAGGATCATGGAGGGATGCTAGAAGGTAGGAGTCATCTTTTTATACAGAGCAAGAAATAACAGGGGAAGAAAAGTAATGAATGTCCAGAACAGCAAAAAGAAACAACAGTTGATATATCAAAGAGGAGACAGTAGAAGGAAGACAAAGAGAGGAAGCAAGGGGGTGACTGGCAAATTTATTAAATTGGCTTTATATCATTTTAAGAAGATGTTGTGGGATTGGGGAGGTTTTTGTTTGTTGTTCTCATAAACTCATAGACATACAAATGCTGGCCAGCTCTAAAAATGGGCATCAGTCATGCAGGCATTTAGCCAATGCTACCATTGGGCCCTATGAATGTCAGGTGCTGTTCAAAAAACTAATTAGTGTGTTTTCCTTCAACACTTCGTTGAAAGAATGTTTCATTACTATGCGAATGGAGTTAACTCACAACACAGGCTAATTGAATTCTTACAAAACATCCCATGCAGACCCTTATCTTAACCTACCAAACAATAAGTCACTTTAGAAGATAGAATTCATATTAAGTAGTAGGACACTGACTGTCAGAACATTTAAGGCTTTTATTATTTCAGATACTTTGAGTCCAAAGGTAATTCATCTTGTTACCTCTGTTAACACTAGATGGGCTATTGCCCCTCTAACCAGCTGGACTGATAGCTGAAGAGGAAACTACCACTTCAGTGAAAACAGCATGGTTAATACACATGCTGCCACACGTGTTTCAGTTGCCCGCTTCTGCTGTTGGTGTCCCCCTGGCCTTCCTGCCAGCAGCAATTACAACAGGTCATCAGAACAGTGAATAGCTTCAGAACAGCAGCAACCACGTACTGACTCCTCTGTTGTCTTTGCCAGTGTAATTACTTGTGAATTCAGCCTCTATACTGGACTTTCCCGCCCAATGGCTTTCTCCAAACACATAACAGCAGTCAGTTTTCATCATTGGGTGCTTTCATTCCTTTCTACTCTTGCACTCACTTTGGCTAGATCAAGATATTTCAAAAGTCAGACTCAGTCTGGATCAGTCCCTGCCTACGTTTATATCACTCATTAAGCCCACATTATGCCTGAGCTTCCACTTGGCAAGTTTACTGATTCAAGCCATACTGAAGCGCTGGTCCCAGGTAAGACACAAGGGCTACCATAGATGCTGTCCATTCAAAGTTTTCCATTGGCATGAGGTGTTGGTATCTGATGAACAGAAGTTTACAGCATTGCTGCTCTGCTGAGCATAAATACATAAATAAATGGTAAAATATTATACTTCAGTCTCACTTGGACAACACGTAGTCACCATCTTCCTGCCGAGAGAAAAATGCCCAAGTACAGATGCAACAGAAGCAAGTGAGAGGCTTGGCCAGGCAAAAAGCATATGCTTAATACACCAGGTAAACATAAGCCTGATTGTGCTGCTATTCAGACCATGTAGGGACACTCTGTACCAATTTACCTCAGTGCTTGCAACCAGAAGAGTTTACACTGATCCCTTACATGTTCCAAAAAGCAAGATCTGGAAATCAACCATTCCCGAATAGAGCAGTTTCAATGCCAAATTGGACAAAACAAAGGATCAGAGATTTTTTTCCCGGTGTCAGTCAGGTTACTCATTTAGAAGTCTCGGTATAGTTAAAACAGTAGCTACTCAGAGGTCCTGGAACTACAGTGAGAACAATATTAATGTCACCATTTTCTCTGGGTGAAAGAACTTCTCCCAGCTTCATAACAAGTGCCAACTTAAACTTTTTTTCTATGCAGGGATTCAACAATTTTCCAGATAGAAAGCAAATAATAGATTACCCAAATACAATATTTTTAAGCATAATGAATCACTATCTGTAAAAATGTGCAGATAAGCAGATGTGCTTTGAGATAGAAACTATTTAGAGCCCTTTGAAACAGCAATATCCACTGCAGAGTTTCTTGCTTTGTCCTTTTCTCAAATAATCTTAACCATAGGTTAATAGACCCAACCTTGCCACTGGAAGGCATGCTCGTATACACATACAGTATAAGCTTTCAGAGGACTGATGGCAGAACTGGGATTAAAATAGTCATTCTTGTCTACAGACATTGTTAAGACATGGAGCCAATTTTTTATCTGATATTAAGATGAAAGAGTCATCATTGAGAAAATTCTGTAACAATAAAAACAAGCAGAAGAACATTAGTTTGGGCAAATCCAATAATTCCATTTTTATTATTTCTAAAAGTTCCACTGCTACTTAAATCATTTTCTCTAAATTTATGATGGTTTTTTAGAAGAAAGATATCTTGAATTCTGGTTCAAATCACTGAAAATACAACAGTTAATATAATGTCTTTCTGCAATGTTTGAGCATTTTACTAAGGATGAAGATGTGTTGAACTGATCACTGTTTTATTAGCTAATATAAGCTAATATGTCTTTGTTTTTGCCTGCAACAAATAGTTTGCTGTAAAGTTCCTAATCAGCCCTAATGAGTCAATGGCTCATTTAAGAAAGGCAAATCCCTCCCACTGATCTATCTAACTCTGAAACCTGCCCTCAGATCCTGATTAGAGAATTCTGTAGCTCTCTTGCAACCTATGGTATTGGGTCTTGTCCCCCAAATAATCAAGATATGGAGTGTATTGGTGCACCTCCAAGTGCTCTGGTATAGAACAAGAACTTGGGAAGTACAACAATGCCGAGGAACAGCTTGACTTCACATCTTCATGAAAAAACAATGTTTCATGAGGTTCCGTTAAGAACACTTTATTTGGATCCTCTGACAGACATTTGTTTATGAAAATAGCAAAAAGTGACTGGATCTTAAATTCTTCTTTCTGAAACTCTTGAGTGTAGCAGAACACCATAGCAATGAAAAGAAGAAGGGGGAATGATATTGTAGGCAGTTATTGTGCAAATGTGAGGAGGAGAAACAGAAAGAGGGCATGAGAAATGAGAGATCTGGGGTGGCTATTGCCAAACAAAGCATCTTGTAAACACACCTTCACTGATAAGTGCTTTACATTGTCCCAGAGTGCAATAAGACAGGCTCTGTGCACTAATGAATCTGGACAGAAGAACAAACAGAGAAAAGGGTTTCACTTAGCTTAAGGTCATTAGAAATATTCATTCTGTTCTCCACATCTCATATCTTGAATTTCTAAAACAGAGAAACAAACAAACAAACAAACAAAAAAATTTAAAAAAAAAAAAAAAAAAAACACCTTTGTTCACCAGAATTAAATTCACCTCACAACTAGGAAGAGTATTTGCTTTGAAACGTAATTGAAGTAAGGATAAAGTAAAATTACAGAACAGCAAGGCAAGCACCCACTACATTTTCTCTGTGTGAAATTGTTCCAAAAACTCAGTGGTGCAAGATGCACATACTGTGTAAAATGTTAAATTATTCATTCTATTTGTATTTAATGGTTCCAAAAAAACAGACCTGGTGAAAACACACACAATACTTAATGCACCTTTAAATTCTTCTTACTTTAAATGGCACTTGTTCCAACATCTTCTGCATGCAGGCTAAATCGTTTGTCTCTAATTTTGTCTCCATCCAGGATTAGTGGAAAGGTGTATAGTCTTCCATTCCCATGAGACACGTATATTTTCACACACACCGAAGCACATTGTTTTCAATTGCTTGCTTAACAGAGCCAATGAGACTGAGAATTCTTAAACAAAACACACATTAGCATGTCTTTTGTTTTCTTGGATTTTCATTGCTCCATTTACTATTTAGAACTTCATCCCACTTCTATTGAAGTGAATAATGAAACTCTCATTGATTTCAATTTGAAAGACTCTCGATAGCATTAATTAACATCTAACTGTCGAAGAAGGGAAATCAGGGCTGCATAGTGGTATCAGCAGAAGTTTTGTTCGTGGATCTATCCTACACTTTTACTACACTGTAGAAATTGCTACTTAATATGAGCTGTCTCCTGGTTATGGTCTTGTTTATATCTCTTTTGCACAGTGCCTCAAATTTTGACTTAATCATAACAAAGAGAGGGCTAAAAAGCAAATTTAGAAAACGTATGTCACCTTTAAAGTAGTGCATGGCTTGTAGTAGTTATCAAGTATTATCTAAGCTTTTGAGGGAGGGAAAGAGATACTAGTCAAGTCCATGTTCTCTTTGATAGGAAGTCTCTCAGAATAACAAAAGATTGCACGCTGGCTATTTCAGACATACTTACACAAATGAACAGGGCTGCTCTGTTCTTGTTTCTAAGTGACTGATAAGGTACAAATGCTAAAAGACCACTTCCTCAGCTTCCATCAGCTACACAGGTAACTACCCTCCTCCCATTCTTAAGCATCGCTGTGGCTCTGGGATTGTCAGCAGAGCACATGCCACTGTTGCTTCTCTACCCATCATTTCAGAGTCTTGTTAGCATTTGTTTAATAACCAGCTCCACTAACCTTCACCATCTCACTGCTTTTCCATCATTCACCTGTGAATGATTTTATTGGCTCCAGTTCATCTGAAGATGATGATGACATAAGTGAAAATGTAATCATTCAGAAATGGGCAAACTGAACAGTCACACTAAAAATTTTGCATCAGGCATTCAGTCTGATCAAGGAAGTGTCTGCGATCTTTCAGAAAAGTGAATGGTTCCATAAAGCTGCCCTCCAAAACCCAGTCCTGCTTCTCCATCATTCCCATAACGTGTACTGTCTCATACATGTGTATTAACTATCCCACATGTTTAATCTGTGTATATTTCTGAAATCCCAGCATACCTCCATCCCTATAATAACTTCTATGAAAAAAATATATATTTGAAAGGAACACATCTCTGCCAAATAGCAGAGTGTCTTTTGTGTATGTTAACAGGCAGTTTTTCATAAGCATAACTAGAGCTCCTTGGATTATATATGTTTTTTATTTGTTAAAAATAATTGTGGCTAAAATTTATTTCTGCCTCTACTTTTTGAGAAAAAATTAGTTTTGAAGCTCAATATTTTTCACATCCTCCCACCTCCTCAAGATATATTTAAATAAATTGCATTGGATTCGTTCTGAAGAAAAATATTTCATTGAGTCTAAGTGGGTATTTTATAATTATGCTTTGCTCATGCATAGTTCAAGTGGCAGTGAATTTTCTACTGCTTGGGCCCCAGCTCTTCTGGTCTAGTTGGCATTGGCATATTAGAGCCAACAGAACTGTGCTGATTTACAAAGAACTGGAAATCTGAAGCATCATTTCAGGCCATTTTGAAGGAATACAATTGGGAAATCTTAGCTGCTTCTTGCTCAAAGTAACAACAATTAAAATCTCAGTTGTGAGTTTGGGGGAACTATTTGAATTTTTCATTGTAAGACTGTGGTGGTTTTACCCTGCTGGCAGCTGAACACCACAACCGCTCTCTCACTCCCTTTCCTCAAAGAACAAGGGGGAGAAAATACGATGGAAAGGGCTCAAGGGTTGAGATAAGGAAAGGGAGATCACTC
>VXAA01002622.1:24972-35991 GCA_013399115.1 Anseranas semipalmata
GCCTGCAGGGCTGTTTCTCACTCCTCTCTCCCAGCTGCTGTGGCACAGCAGTTTGTTCCCTTTCTTAAATCTGCCAGAGTCCCAACCAGTGTCACTCCCTGTCTCGGCTCTGGCCAGCGATGGGTCCATTTTGAAGCCAGCTGGAACTGGTTCTTGTCTAACATGGGGCAGCACAGTGGACACATCCACAAACATTTTTCAGAGTAAAGCAGGTATGTTGATTTCTTTATTGTTCTTCCAGAGCTCATCATCTCCACAGCAGGTAGACTTTCTTTCCAATATAGAGATCCATAGGTTCCCAATTTCTTGTGGTTATGTAATCACTGAAGACCACATTCTTCTGCCTCTTGCTAGTATTTCAAGAACAACTTGCAGAGTAACTTACTGCTCCTCTTTAGAAATGGTGGCAAAAACCTACCCAAAGGAAGCAATCAGTAATAAGTTATTGAACTTTTCTAACTCTGTTGATCAGGTAGGATACAGATATCATATACTTCTCAATTGTTTTTATTATTTCCTTTTAATAATGTTCTTTTTTTGGCATTAGCGCATTACTGGTTTTATGGAGGTAGAATGGAAGATCTCTCCACTTGTTTAACCCTTCGCTTACTGTAGCATTTTTCGTTTTTTTTTTTTTTTCTTTCTGAAGAATGGACACGTTCATTGTTTTCTTCTTCTTCTTCTTCTTCTTCTTCTTCTTCTTCTTCTTCTTCTTCTTCTTCTTCTTCTTCTTCTTCTTTTTAATCCCAAGAAATCTTATGTAATATTTATTAGGATTTCAAAGGCAGAGTTTTCTCTCTTCCTTTCCAACTAAGAACATCAGCTTGGATCTGTTCTGTCCAGTGTAATACTGCCTGCAATTCACAAAAAATACTATGACATAAGCAGCCATATTGAATGCCTGCACATTTATGACACCTGTATCTTCTAATCATTGTCCAAACATCCTTTGGACAGAATACCTAACTGCTTTCTACCAATAAAACTATGGATTTTTTCCCAAAGAAGTTGTTTTCTTTTTTCTTCTCATTATCACGATGACTCTGTTTTACTTCTCTAAATCTTGTTCCCCATGCAACCAAACCCTCTAAAGAAGAAGCTAGATGGAAATACAAGTAGCATATGTGAAAAAAATTCCGTCCGATGATACATTGCTGATTAAGGTACAGTTAGCAAACATATATGTTCTCCCCCCATCTAAGATGGAAAACTTCTACTTGAAGCATCTGTTTCTGGATAGCATTTTCCAGTTTGGGACTGTGGATAATGGACATTTTTTTTCATTTTGTGGACTTTGGCAAAATTAACATAATAATAATAAGGAGCACAAAAGGCCCAAAACCACTGAAGAACTAACACAAAAGTAAAAGCCAACCAACAATAGCTGAATGCTTCTATATTGCACACAGACTGAGAAACTTGTGCTTTCAAAACCCTTTTGAGGGGAGCACTACCCACAGATGCCTCAGCTGTACTCTTGTGCAAATACATGTTGACATGAAGTTGCTCAAATATCTGAGAACTAAATTGTCCTAGTGATTTCCTCTAGCATTGCCATAGATCCTACCCTTCCATACTAAGATCAGTGTGGTTAAATTGTGGGAGGTTTTGCAACATACTGAAGCAGAAGAGCAGAATTTGCCCCTTAAAGTATCAGAGAGATTGACATATGTTTTCTCCATCCATTTGGCTACCCTACAATAAACTGCCTAGTGCTCCATCAGAGTTTGTAATTGATTGGCCAGTAAACAGCTTGTTGATAATAACATATTCTAGCCATCTGATGTTTTGAACAATGCAGTAGCAATCTGCAGCAAAGCTATTTACACTATGTTCCCTGCACTGGGCATGGGTCCAGATTTTACCACCACCAAGAAGAACAAAGAAGCAGGAGGTCTGTCATAACCTTCAGAAGGTTTTGCAAGTTTAGGGATTTCAGAGGCAGTTTGATTTCTAGCAGAGGACTTGAACGTGGAAAATTTTTTCTTGTTCTTTGCTTTACGCATCACAGAAACTAATAAATGGAAAAAAAAAAGAAAGAAGAAAGAAAGAAAGAAAGAAAGAGAGAATACCTTCTCATAAAAGATAAACATTTAAAGGATATCAAGCTATCAATCAGAGAGCAGATCATTCAAGGAATACTGGGCACCTCCCTTAATCATGTTAAGTGACCTCAGGCTGATCTTCTGGGCCATGTAATGCTGACTATCTCAATTATGGTCCCCTGCCTATTCAGATTAATTGGATTAATCATACCTGTCTGTACCTTTCTGTCTGTACATCCTATACCATTCAGCCATGTGCCCGTTCTAAGGAATTAAGATCATACAAAAGTTTGGTCTACCTGGATGTATTTACTTACATAAAGAGAGAAAGAACTAGTATAAAGGGAGGATAGAGAGACCTAAGTGTTTTGTAGTACCCTCAGGTCAAGTAATATAAATTTAAGTACTAATAGCAAAGACCAAATCTTAAACAAAACTTAAGTAAAGCTAATCTGAACACTGCAGTATCCCAAATCCTAGGACGTATTCTGGAATACCTAGAACAGAGAGAGGTGAGCAAGAATGGAATGCTCAGAGTCCAGGGAGAAAAAGTCAGGAACAAGCTCCTGCATATATCCAGAGAACATTTTGGTTTACTTTTTTGCCAGACCTAGAAGCTAAATATCTTCATAGACAAGGTGAGAGCCCTGGCTATTTAGACAAGGAGATTACCTCTCTTGCTTTATGCTCTCTCTAGTTCAAAAATATTTAAATATTGACCAAAAATAGTGGCATGCAAGTACTACCATTGACAGATGTCTTGGTGGAAGCCAGGTCTCTCCCAGGGTCAGAAATGCTCATCAGTTCTCTGTGAATGCCTAGAATATCAGACTACACAGGCAACTACTGCAGAGGATAGCTGCAGGTGTCAGCACTGATGGGCTGAATTGTGACACTAAGGAACATACCAAGATGGAGATATATCCAGAACAAAATACGAGGGTTCTGGGGAACAGACAATTGCTTTCAAAGCACTGTCTACATTTAGACACTTCCATTGCTGTATAACAACATAGCAGGGATTGAGAGGATCAGCATTTTGTTGTCCATTACAAAGCTTCATTTCTATTTTAAAGATGAACATATATTTTCTTTACTAGAACTGTATATTCTGTTTGTAATCATAAGGCCTAATAATGATCTGAGTTGTGTTGTTATCAGTCAAACCCCAGTGAATTTAACAGATTTGTCTGGCCTTTTTGTAACACTGAAAATGAGAGATTTTTTTTCCCCTGAGTGCTGTGATAGTCTAATACTTTGCTACACATATAAGATAAAAATGAAACAGACTTAACACCTATTCAAAAATTCCATTGCTAACACTCATATGGAATTTTCAACAATCCTTCGCAGCTAATCTTATTTCTTGAATTCCCTCTTAATTCTTACAAGAAAACATAAGATCCCAGTGTCATTGGTTATTAGGTTGAAGTTCTTTAGTATAAGGATAAAAGGTTCTCTTGGCTAGTAGGAAATACAACATTTTTCATAAATTTTAAAAATAATTTCAAGCAAGATTCTTGTACAAAATCATAGAATGAATGATAGAATGCTTTGGGTTGGAAGGGACCTTAAAGGTCATCTAATTCTTACTCCCTGCCATGGGCAGGGACATCACAACCATTCTGTATTTCAATGTGTCAATAAAAGTGTCTTCCTTTCCCACATCTTTTCCTAATTATTTAATTGTAAGAAAATTAAGGGCTTTAGAACAATATTTAAGTAAATTCTTCTTTGAAGATATCACTTTATCTGTGAAGATTCTGCCATTTACTTGGCCCAAGAACTTACTCTTTTTCTTTCACAATTTTGTTTTATAAATACTTGTCTGAAATTGATCTCATCATTTAATTTCCAATGGAGCTTTTTATACTTTGGCAGCATATTGGCTATATCCCAGTTCCTTTTTTTTTATTGTATTTTTTCCCCTTTTTGCAGATTCTTCAGCTCAGCTGTTCCATATAGTCTGCCAACATTTTTAGATGGTTGCTTTCATTATTATTTAATGTGTGTTGGTTTCAGCAAATATTGTAACTACAACTGTTGCTTATTATGGTTCTCTTTTTTTTCCCTATAGTCAGTAAACTGGCAACAGTCCAACCCCTTTTTAATTTCCTATGACTAGAAAACTATGCATGCAAGGTCTGCTCACTCTTTCAGATGTTTGACATCATTATTATTTAATATGCTCCTTCAAGAAATGTTGTTGCCACAGCATTTTCTGACAGCTTTACAGTTCTGCTACTTCATTAAATACAACTATAATTATGTTTAAAAAAATAAGTATTTTGTACAAAGACCTTAAAAACCTTCCGATTTTCATTAGCTACACAGCTACTTCCCACTCTGTTGGGTGATATTAGAAGAGACAGGACCGCTAAAGATTAGTTATCTTCTCCTATCTAAGTCCATGGGGCCAGACGGTACACTTCCCAGGGTACTGAGAGAGCTGGCTGATGTGGTTGCCGAGCCGCTCTCCATCATATTTGAAAAATCATGGCTGTCAGGTGAAGTCTCCGGTGACTGGAAAAAGGGAAACATTACTCCCATTTTTAAGAAAGGGAGAAAGGAAGACCCGGGGAATTACAGGCCGGTTAGCCTCACCTCTGTGCCTGGGAAGATCATGGAGCAGATCCTCCTGGAAGACATGCTAAGGCACGTATGAGATAAAGAGGTGATCCGAGACAGCCAGCACGGCTTCACCAGAGGCAGATCTTGCCTAACCAATCTGGTGGCCTTCTATGATGGAGTGACGGCATTGGTGGACAAAGGAAGGGCGACGGACGTCATCTACCTCGACTTGAGCAAAGCCTTTGATACGGTCCCTCACCACATTCTTCTCTCTAAATTGGAGAGGTATGGATTTGAAGGATGGACTGTTAGGTGGATTAAGAATTGGTTGGCTGGTCGCAGCCAAAGGGTTGTCGTCAATGGTTCTATGTCTGGGTGGAGGCCGGTCACAAGCGGTGTCCCTCAGGGGTCGGTCTTGGGACCGGTGCTCTTCAACATTTTTATCAATGACATAGACGACGGAATCGAGTGCACCCTCAGCAAGTTTGCGGACGACACCAAGCTGAGCGGTGCAGTTGATACCATAGAGGGAAGGGATGCCATCCAGAGGGACCTGGACAGGCTGGAGAAGTGGGCCCAAGAGAACCTAATGAGGTTCAACAAGGCCAAGTGCAAGGTGATGCACTTGGGCTGGGGCAATCCCAGGTACTTATACAGACTGGGAGAAGAAGAACTCGAGAGCAGCCCTGCGGAGAAGGACTTGGGGGTCCTGCTGGATGAGAAGCTGGACATGAGCCGGCAGTGCGCGCTTGCGGCTCGGAAGGCCAACTATGTCCTGGGCTGCATTAAAAGAGGGGTGGCCAGCAGGGAGAGGGAGGTGATTGTCCCCCTCTACTCTGCTCTGGTGAGACCCCACCTGGAATACTGCGTGCAGGCCTGGGGCCCCCAGCACAAGAAGGATGTGGAGCTCTTGGAACGGGTCCAGAGGAGGGCCACTAAGATGATCAGAGGGCTGGAACACCTCTCCTATGAAGAAAGGTTGAGGGAACTGGGCTTGTTTAGCTTGGAGAAGAGAAGGCTCCGGGGAGACCTCATTGCGGCCTTCCAGTACCTGAAGGGAGCGTATAAACAGGAGGGGGAACGCCTGTTCACACACGTTGATAGTGATAGGACAAGGGGGAATGGTTTCAAACTAAGACAGGGGAGATTTAGGTTGGATATTAGGAGGAAGTTTTTCACTCAGAGGGTGGTGAGGCACTGGAACAGGTTGCCTAGAGAGGTTGTGGATGCCCCATCCCTGGAGGCATTCAAGGCCAGGCTGGATGTGGCACTGGGCAGCCTGCTCTAGTGGTTGGCAACCCTGCCCAGAGCAGGGGGGTTGAAAGTAGATGATCTTTAAGGTCCTTTTCAACCCAGGCCATTCTATGATTCTATGAGTTTCCTGACAATAACTGCATTCAAAACCTAACATAGTTCTCAGGATTTCCTAGAAAATAATAGTAACTACATGGCTAGGCAAGAGATATGGATAATTAAGTGTTAATTGAACAGAATATAGAAGATTTTGCTTCAGCAACTCTGGTTCATGTTTACTTCTGAAGTTTCAAAAATACAGGGATGAACAGGTTTTTGAAAGACACCAAAACCTTGCCTCAATCATTTAAGCAATCCATACTTAGCTAGTGATCCAAGTTCTATCTAAAATACTTAGATCTGCAAAGCCAGCAAAGCCACGGCAGAATTTTCAGATGGCCTGTGAATTTTCAGGATTTGTCTTTTTTTCTATTCATGTTCACATACACAATAAATAGAAATCTTTATCAATAATCAATAATTAATAATGCAAGAATAATAGAATTATGGAATGGCTTGGGTTGGAAGGAAACTTAAACATTGTCTAGTTCCAAACCCCCTGCCATGAGCAGGGATGCCACCCACTAGATCAGGTTGACCAGGGACTCATCCAACGTGGTCTTGAGCACCTCTAGGGATGCAGCATCCACAATGTCTCTGGGCAACCCATTCCAATGCCTCACCACCCTCTGAGTAAAGAATTTCTTCCTAATACCTAACCTAAATCTCCTCTCTTTTAGTTTAAAACTATTCCCCCTTGTCCTATCATTATCTGCCCTAGTAAAAAGTCACTCTCCATCTTTTTTATAAGACCCCTTTAAGTACAGAAAGGCTGCAATGAGGTCTCCCCAGAGCCTTCTCTTTTTTGGGCTGAACATCCCCAACTCTCTCAGTCTTTCTTCATATGAAAGATGCTCCAGCCCTCTGATCATCTTCGTGGCCCTTCTCTGGACCCATTCTAACAGGTCCTCATCTTTGTTGTGCAGGGGGTCCCAGACCTGGATGCACTACTCCAGATGGAGCTTCGCAAGGGCAGAGCAGAGGGGGATGGTCACCTCCCTCGACCTGCAGGCCACGCCTCTGTTGATGCAGCCGAGGATGCAGTTGGCCTTCTGGGCTGCTAGCGCACACGGCTGGCTCATGTCAAGCTTTTCATCCACCAGAACCCCCAAGTCCTTCTCTGCAGGGCAGATCTCGATAAATTCTACTCCCAGTCTGTACTCATGCCTGGGATTGCTCTGACCCAGGTGCAGCACCTTGCACTTGCACTTGTTGAACCTAATTAGGTTCACATAGGCCCACTTCTCAAGCTTATCCGACTTTTCTGTTGGATATATAACCCACTATTTATGCTTCTAGTCAACTCGTCTCGATATTTTGAAATAGATCTGTAGGCAATTTCACAAAATTTTATTAGGACTTTCAGTTCTGAAAGAAAACTGTTGCCTACCTTTCCCTCAGTTTCCTCTTCTTTCTCTCCTTTGCCTCCCCCTCCTCATTCAGGATTGAAAATAAGAGAATTCACAAACGATGAATCTTATTTTTCTAGCTGTGTCTCCGTATGTCAGGAAGAAGAAAAAAGGTATCTCTTAGTCTGAGATATTAAAAAGCAGGACAACCAAGAGGGTAGGGATGGTGTTTTAAAGGTATGTCAGTGCAAAAGATGGAAAGATGCAGACTGATAAAACTGGAGTATGTCCATCATTAGGTAGTACAGATGGAGAACCACTGGAAGACAGAGGTGCTTCTTTTCAAGCATTTGTCAGTCATAAAGAACCTGGAATCATCTTATCCAAGATGTTCTAATGCTGTCTGTCCAACGTAACTGAAAGACTATGGTCCAGTTCTAATCCCTAACAATGAAAAACTTTCACCAAAGGGTGATGATTTAAAAAATGGAGAAGGATCTTCCTGAGAGAAGGGTGGCAGTCTGATACTGTGAAGTGAATTGTGACTGAACTGCCACAGGAACTGGGGTATCCTTAAACCCCACAATATATTTCAAATACAGGATCTTACCTTTTTTTTTATCATAAATACAGGCAGCGAATGCATTTGTGACAGAACAGTGTATCTTACCAAATGTAGTATTATCCTGCCTAAGCAGTTCTTCCTCTTGCGGAGAGAATATAAGAGAGAGAGAAAAAAATATATATATATAACATATATTACTATTTTTTTAATGCACTTCAAGAAGTTATTTAAACATTACTGTTTTGATGGCCATATATGATTCTATTTAGAAACCAAAAGTAGGTCTTGGTAAATTTCTGCAACACAGACCTTCATGGTATCTAACCCAGGCACTTGCATTTATTACTATGAAAAATGAGTATTAATTGGCTATTACATTTCAAGATAGTTTTTCATCTTTATAACTGCACATTATTTATAGGTTTGCATTCCATTAGCTGCAGCCTGCAAGCTGAAGTAAAAGATGGGTCATTTTGTATCAGGTAGCATCAGAGTCCAAGTCATCACCTGTAACCTGCTGTGACAGTTATGCCATTATGCAAATTAACACAACGTTCCATGAATTTAAAATTAAAAAAATCCTTATATCAGGGAAAAGTATTCAATCTGCATTTCCATCAGATATTTATCAGACTGGGTATCTACTATAAGCAATTATTTGAATTATGCATGACTATATCAATAATTTAGTATCTACACATCTCTAATAAAACAATTAAGCTCTACCTGTCTAAAAGAAGCCTTTTCAAACTTAACATGAAGATATAGAATAAGTAGATATTCACACACTAAAAGTATGCCATTGTTTATTTTTATTTTCCACTTTCAGTTCACTAAGCACAGTCCCATTTGCATTGAAAACAGAATTTCTTGCAAACATTCCTTTCAGCTATACTGTTTAGTTTTTAAAATTTGTTTTCATCTAGAAAATTACCATCAAATTTGTTTACATCAAAACAGGAATTATATAAATTAAATTTCTAACGAGATCTACCTTAAAAGAATATTAAGGTTGAAAAGTCAAGTGTTCAAATGAAGAACTACTAAAATTAAGTATGACTATGTAATTCACATGCACATACATCTTCCTTCCTGAAGTGAATCTGTGCTGTTTCTAGATGCAAGATTCTCTAAAATACCTTCCCAAGTACATGGCCAATTCAATGGACAGGAATAGTGATCCTCATAATGAAATACTTCTGGCTACGCATACATAACTATACATACGTGTAACATACATGACAAACTGGCAATGCTGGTGCAGACTCCAGCCTCAGGGTGTTTTTTTCTGGACCAATAAAGTGCCTAAAATGAGTTTCATATCATGCTTTAAGGCTAAGGGTCTTGCCATACTTGTGAGAAGGGGTCAATGGGATGGGAGTCAACACATACGGACTGGCTGGCCAGAAAACTAGCTTGTGTGGTAAGTCCCATAATTAGATTTCATCTCCTCTTGTTCAGTGGTCAAACCTAAGGATATGCCTAAGATTTTGTCAGGACTGAGAAGCGGATCTGTTTTGTTTCCATTTTTATAAACAAAAGTTCCATTATAAACAAGAATATAAGTATCCTTCTGAGAAAATTAATGCTGGAAATTCAAGTGATCCTCTCCAAATTGCACACCTACAGCTTCTAGTGGATCAAGAATTAGGAGGATGAAATACATCTTTCATATCTTGCTTCAAATTCTTAATGATTAATTTTAATGCTGCATTTTCTCTTGTGTTTACCTTGTCATTGTTTTCATTTTCATTCAGATTTACACCAAATATGTAAATGCAGTCCCAACACATTAAAAAGCACATATATTTGGAATGTTAAACATTTACTGTACATCAGAAAATGCTCTAGAGTTGCTCCCAACAGAGTTTTCCTATCTAAAGTTAATGAGTTTTAATGTACGGTTTCCTTGTACCTTGCCTTTCTCTACACATCAATCTGTTCCTGGCATCTGTCAAGCAAGCAGTAACGGGGAAATATTCTCTGGGGCTGTCAGAGAAATGACACCTTTCTCCTTTACTGGAGTTGGAAAATAATGCCTATATTTCTCTGAAACTCTCCAGGCAAAGTATGTCTGTCTTATAAAACCAACACCATCTGCCCAGGCAGACTCTTGTGAGCCAATGACACATAAAAGATTTTATCTGATCTCTGAGGTTAAAGATGTTACATTAGGTTATCAAACTTCCACTTAACTAGATGACTTACCTTCCACACCTGGCATTCAAACAAGATGGTTAAATAGAACAATGACTAGGGTTAGTTCACTTAGTATCTGTTTTATCACAATCAATTATTATAATGAAGGTCTCTAATTTAAGAAGAAAAATGCAGTCAAATGTTCAAATAAAGGATGGAATGCTTTGGAATCAAGTCACTGCATGACAGATGACCTCATTGAAACTGTATAGATTTTAGCATTTTTAGATATTTAGAAACAAGCATTGTATCTGTAGGTAACATATAGACCGGTATTTACCCTGCAATTAATCACTGCACAAGCAAGTCCCCAGAGGTTTTCATACTGAAGCTAGCAAGCATTATCTGGTTTCCTGAACAAAAAAGCTTAGAAATATAAAAAATAAAGAATGTCATCAGTTTCAGAACAATGGATAAGTGAGTTGGCCTCAGTTCCTTAGTTATGCAACCATAAAATGGATGTTGTAAGGAATTTTCCTATATACTGTAGTTACTGTAAGGAAGCATTTGACACTGTTGCACACAACATCCTTGTCTCTAAATTGGAGAGATGTGGATTTGATGGATGGATGACTCGCTGGATGAGAGATTGGCTGAGTGGTCACATTCAAAGAGTTGCAGTCAACAGTTTGATGTCCAGGTGAAAACCAGTGACGA
The DNA here is from genome assembly GCA_013399115.1 of Anseranas semipalmata. Taxonomy (NCBI): domain Eukaryota; kingdom Metazoa; phylum Chordata; class Aves; order Anseriformes; family Anseranatidae; genus Anseranas; species Anseranas semipalmata. The sequence goes on from VXAA01002622.1 coordinate 35,712, forward strand.
GTGGTGTTCCTCAGGGGACCGTACTGGGACCAGAGCTATTTAACATCTTTGTCAGAAACATGGACAGTGGAATTGAGTGCACCCTCAGCAAGTTTACAGACGACAGCAAGCTCTGTGGAACAGTCGACACAGTGGAGGGAAGGGATGCCATCCAGAGGGATCTGGACAGGCTTGGGAAGAGGGCCTGTGTGAACCTCCTGAACTTCAATAAGGCCAAGTGCAAGGTCCTGAACTTGGGTCAGGGCAATCCCAAGCACAAATACAGGCTGGGCAGAGAATG
>VXAA01002622.1:37115-69115 GCA_013399115.1 Anseranas semipalmata
AAGACAGGCTGAGAGAATTGGGGTTGTGCATCCTAGAGAAGAGAAGTCTCTGGGGAGAACTTACAGCTGCCTTCCAGCACCTAAAGGGGGCCTACAAGAAAGTTAGAGAGAGATTCTTTATTAGGGAGTGTAGTGATAGGATGAGGTGTAATGGCTTTAGACTTAAAGAAAGTAGATTTAAATTAGATGCTAGGAAAAAATTCTTTACTCGTTGGGTGGTAAGGCAGTGGAACTGGTTGCCCAGAGAAGTTGTGGATGTCTCATCCCTGGAAGTGTTCAAGGTCAGGTTGGAAGGGTTTTTGAGCAACCTGACCTAGTGAGAGATGTCCCTGCTCATGGCAGGAGGTTTGGAACTAGATGATCTTTAAGGTCCCTTCCAACTGAAAGCATTCTGTGAAGTTTATCCACATTTACTTGGTCTTCTAGAAAATCATTCTTGAAAAATTCTTATCAAATCATTCTTCTTTCTAACAAGCTAAATAGAAATAAGGAGTAAAATGAGAAACTCAATTCAAACTACAGACTATGGATTTGCTTCTAAGACCCACATTTCCTCTCAAAGCCAATTATCAAAGCAGAAGACGTCAAGATATCAACATTTATAGAGAATATCAGAATTTTTATTTGAACAGATCTTGCATTTCTTCTCACTACAATTATCATAGCACCTTCAAGTACAGTGACTTCAAATGTTTCCTCTCTAAACTGTGTACTCATCTTCTGTAATTCATTTCTCTGACCTAAGCCATCTTTATCCTTTAAAATTCCTAACAAAACAATAACATATATTGAGTGAGAGCTAAATTCACATTAAAAAGTAATCTATGGTTGTTTATAATTGATAATTACTATTTTTTCCTGGGGGTATGATAAAATTGTAATCAAAGAACAAATGATAATACAACACAGGTATCTAGTAGAAAAGAAGATAATAATGTACTTAAGCACCATAGTCTCCAATACGTCTGAAATGTTTTAGCTAATAAATAAAGATGATTGATTTAGTCAATGTCAATGTATCTGATTTTTATTAAAATCACAACAATGGGTATGCTGTTATTACTTTTCCTGAATGTGACATAACCTAATTTCAGTAGGACTTTTGATGACTAAGAACACTGACTTTAAAGAGCAGTGCTATTTTTCTGTAATAACAATTCTTTCCTAACAAAAAAAAAAAATTATTAATCTGGAATTTTCTGAGCAGCTCAAAATTAAGTCATTTGGGGATTTGGAATATTTTCATACTGGAAGTCCCTTTTACACCTTTATATGTCATATAAAGGTCCATTTCTATTAGTACAAACATTGAAGCCCAAAATACCCTTTAATGTTATTCTATACTAAATGAGTAGAGAAAGACTAATGTGATGGAAGTCTAGAATGACTGTTTTGATCAGTCATTTGTAAAATGGCTGATATTGAAAAAAAAAAAAAACGTTATAGAAATAACGATCTCACTTCTGATCTCACTGCCAAGGAAGGTCTCATCCTTGAAGTATTTCAGAACTTCCTTCCCCAGAAAATTCTGACCAGAAAAGATAATTTATTTTTACCAGGTGTACAATAACTTAGAAATATAAAGAAATAAAACCAGTTTAATGTCAATATATATGCAGTAAAACTTCCACTATTCCACACAAAAATAGCTTCTGTTGTGTTTCTGTAGTTCCTTCTCCTCTTCTTTGTGTTACAACTTAAAAACAAACAAACAAACAAACAACAACAACAAAAACATTATTCTTATGCGTCATACACCATGGTAGCCACCATCTGACTGAAAAATATTGTCTGAGTTGTTTTGACTCCCAATAACAGAGGAAGGATGAAATCCTACAGAGTGCTTTATAGAAGCAGACTTTTACAGTTAATAACTAATCCAAGGAGATCTCAGCAACAACATGGGTTAAATTGCAAGGAAAACTTTTAGGGGGTCAGCACTTCATCTGAGCCCAAATGCTTTATCTAGACACTATCACAGTGGGCACACCAATTTCTGTAACACAGAAAAAAGAAAAGAAAAAAGTACTTTCATCTTATGTAGCTGCTTTTTGCTCCTGCTTTTGCAAATAGGTATCCATTTTTAGCTGTTTGACCAAGGAAAAGCTTTCAACCCCAGACTAATAGTCTATAACTGTGAGACATTTGAACTCTTCCGTTAACCCACCTTCTAAAACTCCTGCAGCTGAGACCTAAAAGTTGTCTCCCTGATTCAACACTCAAAGTAAGAAAGCAAACCGTGTCGGCATAAGTCATTTAAAGAACAACATCTGTGCTTGTCTTGCTTGTCATCCTCTCATACCTCAGACATCCTGAATAATCGAGCTTGCTGGACTTGTACCAAGTTATCTATCTCCAACGGCTGGTGTGTTGTAAATTCATATAGAAAACTATTATATTCCACTGAACTGCTGCAGCTCCCTAGATAAAATGGTAAATTTTCCACAGATTTTCCTGTCAGCTTCAACCTGAAGGTAGGATTTAGGAAGGTTACATTTCTCAGCATAGAGACAGTTGGAAGAGGTTTTTCAACACCTCTTGGTATTCCCTTCTAGTAAAAAAGTTTTTATTTTAGCACTTGGGAAAAAATAAAAAAAGAAAAAAAAATAAAAAGAACACATTTATTATGGTTATAAGGCTTTTCTGTAACAGTTCCACAAATGTTGTCTTGAGGCCTCTGCATTGGCAGAAGACCTGATAAGTTATGTCTCTGCATGGGAAATAACAGCAGTTTCAGGTTTCAGCAGCCATCCAGCATGCAGTGGAAGAATTTGGCAGATGTTCCCTTTACAGGCACATTATTTAATGTTTGCTCTTTCACTTTTTCTTGTTTGCTGTTTTGAGCTGAACTCCAAAAAAAAAAAAAAAAACCTGACAGAGAAGTATCAGTCTCTAAAATTGATGGGTCTGAAGACAAATACTTAGGTAAAAAGTCAGACTTTGTGCCAACTTCTTTCTGAAAATCTAATAGTTGAATATGTGTGTTCTTTTTGGACTCAAAATGTTAAAAAAAAAAAAAAGTTTTTTTTTATTCTCTGTTTTATTTTGTACAAGAGTGAGAAGCTTAGTAGATCAGAAATGATGCATAAGGTCTGAAAGGTCCAAAGCTTGTGCTGAGTAAGCTTCATTCCAGATCTGCTGCTACAGCTAAGTGGCCAGGCACATGTTATTACAAAGTTCCTGATTCATCTCCTTTCATTAGAAAACTTTCAACAACAAAAATTGACTCTCTCTTTATTTTTTATTCCTTTTTTCTCCCCCCCTCCCCGTACTAACGCCCACTCTGGTGCTACCAATTCAGAGACTGCTTTTTCTGAGTCTCTGTTAGTGGTTTGCACTGCTCCAAACACAAAGCCATTGACTGGCACTTCAGAAAGTAATGTGAATAACTCACAGCATATCGGTTTTGACAGCATAAAATAAAGGATTTGCCCCCCTGCTGTTATTCCCTGAAGGTGTACTTGTAGAAAATAAATAAAAATAGCTTCCAAAGGTAAAACTTTGAGGGGTAAACTAAACCACCATCTGTGTAAAGGGACAATTTGGGAGAAAAAAAATGAAGCAAAATCTGTAATATCAGGGCTCAGAACTATCACTTTTTTGTTTTGTTTTGTTTTTGTTTTTGTTTTTGTTTTTGTTTTTTGTTTTAATTACATGGCCACCTGTCACAATTATATTTGAGGTGGTACTGAAATGATAGGGGCCTCTCCTAAAAACTGATTGTATAGCATTTAAATTGTTTGACCACGGGAGGTCTTCACATAAGAATGTAACATTTTTAGACACAAATACTGTTAACAAGCCATCGGTTTTCCTTCCTTGCTGTCTCATAAAGCAATCTGATAAATATCAAATTTACCTTTCAGTAAAACTAAGCGTGAATACCTTGCTATTCAATCAGAAGCATCATTAAGCACTACACCAAGCACTAATAATCTGAATAAAAACACCAGAACCAGAGTTTACTTTCATACAGCACATTTAATCTGGAGGAAACTCTAATTGCATTACAGAGGTTATTCTTTTGTCTAGCACCTGTCATGTAAATGGTTTTCAATACAATTTCTTAGCATGCTATATGGATCATTCAAACAGCATACAATACCCAGGAACGCCTTCATGCATTACTGAACTGCAGCCATCTCTTCAGCAGAATACAGTTGTTGTTTAACAATACACAGCAAAACAATTCAAGCCTCACTGAAATTAGCATGAAAATTTAGGTAAGAATAATACTCCAGCGGGAGGATCTTAGTTTTCTGTTTTGTCTTGAGAACAACAATACATATCGTTTATACAATTTCCCAGTCATTGAACCACTTAGAAAAAGAGGCCCTTAGCCTGAGAGGTTTTGAGCTCCCTGCGCTTATCTATTCATAGAGGACTCTAAATACCATTCACACATTCTACATATCATCTCCTAAGAGGGCATTAGAATCAGCTCCTGAGTAGCTCCTAGCATATCATGTAAAAAAGGGTACCACCATTTCTGGATAGACTTGTGAATGGAAGTGACCAAGGCTAAATGTTTTTGGCATTCATTAAGCACATTCTGTTGATGTCCAGTATACTGTGGAGTCATGTGAAGAGAATGCTAAGTCCAAGTTTATATATTTTAGGTTTAGGTCTTATCCTTCTCAGCAGAGACAACAAAGACAACAGGTATGAGAAGAAGAATTACCTATGTAGGTCCTCTCTTTCCTTATTATTTGCTCTCATCTTTAAACACCTTTCCCACCACTTCTGCTCCACAGTCATTCTGCCAACAGTAGGCCTCAGCATTTGTTGTTTCTTTGGCTCAAATGTGCCCTCTTATTTTCTTTCACACAACTTGCAATGAGTTTGTGGCCTCAACACTCTGTAAAACAACCTGTATTTATTTCCTCATCATATCCACAGGACTCACTTCTGCTATGTAGTGTTATCTATGCCTAGGTATACATCACAATAGAGCTTCCAAGTTCCTGAATTTGATTATGCACTTCTGCTGTATCCCAGTTCAGTGTCAGACACAGATCTGCATCCCAGGTACAAACATCTCCCTTGACCTATTCTCCTTCTGTCCCTCCTTCCTATTCGGCCCAACTAAGTTGGCCAAATACAAATTTCAATGCACTTCAAAAACATACTACATTTGACTGTCTGAAGAAGGACAACTCAGAATTCTCAGCTTTCTATGATAGTAATGTTTCCATGTCTTTCCCTCCTCATGTTCTGCTTCCAGCTGTGTTGTGCAGTGTATAATTATGTAAAAGATTAGGGGCAGGGGCCACAAGTCTTCTCTTTGGTTAAAATTCTATCCAGAAATAAATATCTGGCTACCTGTCCCTGTATTTTACTTATTACTACTGAGTAAAGAAACCTAACAGACAATAAAAATGTTGAGAAAACTTGTTTTCTTTTCTTTGAAGGAACTTCTAGTACCTTATGCAGAGAAAATTTGCAATTCTAACCCATCCTTATTGTTTTGATATGCTAAAACTGGAAAAGGAAGAGAAACAAAGAGAAGAGCAAGGGATGCTGCACAGTAACCTACGATACAGATTAGCTATTGTCCCCTTTGTTTGCTATATTTTTCTTTATTGCTTCTGTTTTGTAACTTATTTCCACTTTTTTTAGAGTCACTTATAGATTGTCCTGATGACTTTTAAATCATTTTTCTTTCAATAGTCAGGGCTTACTCCCAAAACATTTCAACTTGGCCCAACAGTGCCAGCCAGTGTGGAAAATAATTTCTGCCCAATGTGAGTTTCAGAATGCAGAACAGGTCAATCTTTGTACATTAAGTAGGTCAAAGAAGGGGAAAGGTTTTATTAGAGGTTGTATGGTTAGAAATACATTCGCAAGTGAATTGTTTTTTCATTGAACGCCAAATGAAAGCAGATAATGATTTATTTCCTTTGTGGCCTATGGGGCCATTGTAAGATAGTCTTTGTTTATTGACATATTCCATCAGCTTCTTAGGTTTATGCATTTATGTGTATGTAATCTCTTTCCTTTTCCATTTTCTTCTTTTTTATGTAAGTTTTTTTTTTTTTCCTCAGTTGTTTTTCCATCACGTTGCTTTTACATTGAGACCAAAGCAACTCGTATTATTTCTTTACTTATATTTTTTTTGTCATGCAAATTTGAAGTTTAACAATAGTGGAGAAAGATAAGAGGCTCTCTCTGGAGCCTCTGCAAATCCTCTCTACAATGCTTCAGAGTTTAGACAAAATCGCTAAGCCCTTCTTCAGCTTGCTATCTATTTAGCCAATGAGAACTGGAATTATCATCTTGGTTAAAAAGAGCACCATGGGGCAGCCAGTAAAATTGCTTACAGATTATACTGAAAAGGTAAGGAGTGGAGTTTTGAGATGTTTTAAATAACTACAAGGTAGACCGTGGAGCTCTTAGCCATATTGGTGAAGTACTAACCACTAGACTAGATGCTTGGAATTATGTTTGAGACTTTGTATAGATGTTTATCAGTACAAGAGAGACCTCTAATATCCAGACCATAAATTACTTTCTGTTTTACATCTAGTGGATAACACATCTAAGGCATTAAATTTGGTCTTGAGTACAACACTTGAAGAATATCTTATTCTTTAAGTGGATATTGATATTTTGACTGTGATTTATTTTACCTAACTTTAGATACTTAGGAGCCTTGCTGTCTCTTTAGTCAATATAAAGAGAGAGATGAACTTTTGGAAGTGACACATTATTTTTGATTGAAACAGCAGCTGACAGAAAAGTTACTCTACATGTAGTTGAATTCTTCCACTGAATAATTAACATTGTTTTCTTTAAAAAAAAAAAAAAGGGGGGGAAAAGAAAAACAAGTCCCTTATTTCTAGTGTGCATTTGCTTAGCTTCCTCATCCTGATCCTGATGGATCTCAGTATGTCTTTTGCATAGAATGAAGAACAATCTGTCATCAGAAATCTCTTTTTAATGCAGGAGGTAATAAAACCACCCTTTTAAACTTCTATTTGACAAACAAAATTGACTATAGCTTTTCTTTACTCTGCAAAGCATGTTGTTTTTTTTTCTCCAAGACTTCTCTGTAGTTCTTCTACAATTTTTTTTTTCAGAATGATTCGGTGTTATGAGCATGTTACTAATACTCCACTAATGAGGGTAATGAGGGTTAAAATACTGTCCACCTAATCTGAGTTTGGGCAGAGAGACTAGCTATTAAAAAAAGAATAACTCTAAGGATGGTGAATCTTAAACCAACTTACTCAGGGTTATAGGAGGTTTTTTCTGTTCCAGGACATCCAAAAATATAGAGCAGGAATTAGATTTGGCCATATAATTATGAATGCTACCTGGAAAAAAAAAATAAAGCTAGGATTATTGAAAATATTAATATTTTATCTCTTTAAATTTCAAATATTAAAAGAGGTATCTCCAAAACAAAAGCTGATCATTCAGTGAAATATTTTCCATTACCCAAGCACAGAAATGCAACTTTGAATCCACTCACAGGATGATCAATAGCTGTTATTATTTGATTGTGATGGGAGGGAACAAAACAAAGACAAAATTCTACTAATATCCAATATGAGAAATAAGGAGTACAGCACTGAATGTCTGTCCTCTTCATGAAAAAAATTCAACCCAAAGTATAAAAAGACACATATACATACATATATACACAGAGATACATATATATACATACACAGAGATAACAATCTGTAACCTATTTGTATGTGTATATGAACATACACACAAACACATAAAATCACATTAAAAATCAATAGTACATTATATTAGCAAATAATAATGTCATGATATTTTAGAAAGTCAGTCCTAGTTTACAGTTGCAAAAGTTAAAGAAAAAAAAGACCCAAAATATTCAGCCTAAATCCTTACTAAAACAAAGTTCTGAATAAACAGATGGGCATTCTACCCTGCTTAGGATGTCTACCTCTTATATGCTAAGAAAAACATTACTTTTGCCACCCAGTATCACCTTGGTTATGAGTATCAAGTTGATGCAATCTTGCTTTAGGCAATCTTAGTTGATAAGAAGGAGAAAGGAAGCCTGGGCTCAGTCATTTAATAAAGGAACAATTACATTTGAATTCTAAAGCCAGTGCAGAGACCATGACTTTTGTGTTAGAAAACTGCAGAACTGCTAATTCTAAACAATTCTGCTCTATCTACTGATTCTGAATGCAACTGCATGGCAAGCAGAAAATACGGCATTCTCCTAGTTAATTATATATAAGAGAAAAAATACCATTTTTCAGCAGCTATAATTTGAGAACAAAGACACATGGAAGAGTCTAAAGAACAGGGTCTGCACAAAGGAAAGGCTGCAAAAAAAAAAAAAAAAAAAAAGAATAGACAAAGATATTAAGCTAAATGTCATAAGTATGTGATTCTGAAATGGGGGATTGTAACTAGGAGGTAAGAAAACTTTGGGAAGAAACGAGAGTGGATCAAGATAAATAAGTATCACCAACAACAGAAAAAGCAGATAAAGGTTTCTATGCATCAGAAAAGCAAGCAGAAGAGAGAAATGAGAGAAAGTAGAGTTTGTAGCAGCAGCAAAAGACATATGGAAAGGTAGAAGGATGAGAGAGATGGAAGGAAATGAAAGAAGTAATAGGAGGATGTGATTAAGAGAAGAAGTAACATGATGAGTTAGAAGAAAAGTGTACTTAGGATCCAATTTGGGAGTGGGGGAAAGTTTAGAGAAGCACAGAGAGATGTGAATAATCAGCAGAGATAACAAGAACAGACCAAAAGGGAACAGAGAATGATCAAATGAGTTGGATTAATTCAAGAGGCAGAAGCAGACAGATTACAGGCAGAAATCACTTTGGAACCTTTCTTCAAAGAAAGAATTGCATTAAAGCAGACCAAGAAAATCTGTGTTCATGGGTATAGACTGGTCCATAAGCAGCCACTATAAAAGAACTGTTCTCTCTGCAAACGCACTGAAATAACCTGTGGATTATGTAGGTATGCAGGCCACTGATACAAAAATAGCTCTGAGGGAAGCAACCAGTGCTGGAACACCAGACTCCCTCCCTGCTACTCTCCCATCCCTGCCATCCCCATGCAATCAATAGACCTGAGGCTATATCACAGAATCACAGAATGGTTGAGGTTGGAAGGGACCTCTAGAGGTCATCCAGTCCAACCCTCACTGTCCAAGCAGGGCCACCTAGAGTGGGTTGCCCAGGACCATGTCTAGGCAACTTTTGAAGATCACCAAGGATGGAGACTCCACAACCTCTCTGGGCAACCTGTGACAGTGCTCAGGCATCTGTACAATAAAGGATATATACATCCAATCCTCTTTGTTCCTCATCTCTCTGCCAGAATGGGCTAGACATTCTCTCCACAGTGTCTGCAGTCAGTTTCTCCCAATGCCACGAGGAGGAAAGTGGAGGAGGAAGCACCAGGGTAGCAGGAAAAGGGGGAGTTGACCCCTACCTCCTGGATTTTAGGTGCCTATAAATCTAGAAGGAAAGGCTCTGGGGATAAACTTCCCATTTATCACCCACATTGTTATACAAGCCACAGTGCTACCCAGTGACATTTTAAATGAATCAGCCACAGGCTATGCACGTAAAATGATGGATTACAGAGCGGGATGAGGTAAAGCACCTTGCAAAAAAGAGCACAGAGACATAGAGGGCTCCAAGGAGCTTCCCAAGATGCAGGAAGACAGAGCTGTGAGCATTTACATGCCCTGCTCCTGGCCTGTATGGCCGTGGGGCAACGTCTCCTCTCCTGACTGCTGGCAGAGGTGGCAGGACAGATGCTGGGCTTGTATCAGGAAGGACAAACCAGAACAGCTCAAATCATGAAAAATAAAAGGTCTCAGGGCTGGAGCCAGCACTGCTGCCCACAGAGCATTTCTTCCTCTTCCCTTAGTGAATAAATACTGACCCAAATTGATTAAATACAGCCCTCACCTCCTGTGCATCCCATAGAGTACATGCTGGTTGTGTATCCCTGCTGGAAAACAGAATTTCCTTCGTAACGTGGCAGTGACACCACAGCACAACTTCACTTGCTGGGGCTGCAGCTGGGCACGTGCAGCATTGCCCCAGATCTGCTGGAAGAGATAGATAATAGGGTGCCTTGGCAGGAGAGTGTAAGATCTCCTTAGAGTCAGAAATATTCTTTTTGTCATTGATGAGGAAACAAGTGGGAGAACATGGCTACAGCATGCAACGACAATTGTCATGGGAAGTTAGGGAAAAGCCAAGGTCTTTTACAAAGTAAAAGAAAAGGTAGCCTTGCCTGTCTTGTCAAATTATACAACTGGCATCAGATCTAACAACTCGGGCTAAAGCATGAGGCAATGGTAATAGAGGTTTGCAGCTATTTTGACAAAGGACTCTGCTCAAAGAACTAAGAACACAGCTTAGAGATTCTGCAGTAATGCCCTCTATATTTTAAAATTTCAACTCAAGAAAGGAAAAGAATCTTACCTGCGAAAAAACATACATCATAAGTGGCTAGTAAATGACATTTTATTGCACACACAATGTGATGCGACCCAACAACTGCACCAAGTAATCCAGCAGAATTCTGTATTTTAGATCTACCTGTAGTAATTAAGTTTTGAAACTGCAAGGAAGAAACAGGTCACTAAACTGAGTGGCACCAAAGTAGAACTCTAATGACAATTTGAAGTTAGTTGAAAAAGGCTTAGGGCAAGGTAAGGTATTTCTCTCTCTCTCTCTCTCTCTCTCTCTCCTTTTTAATTCTCTGTGATAAATGAGGTGACAAAATAAAGCTAATTTCTTTGTCAGAAGAGATGTCCTGAATAATGAGAAGAATAGGTTTATGTGTTTACTGCATTGACCATTTTGATTTATCAGAAGAATTTATAATTTTATTTCATTCTATGATTATCCTTTTGAAAAGTGTGCCTTTTGTCACTCTTCCTTCAAAACAAATAAAGGCATCCAAAATTAATTGCTTAACACTTGATTCAAAATTTCATTAAATTGATGTCAGTGTTTCCTTTAGGTATGTAGTGTTAGAGTTAGACTGTGCTTTCATGCTCCCCAGCTGAGCAACACATTCAGATTAACAATGATATTTTTATTCTTCAGAAAGTGATAATAGAATTATCTCCGTGCCTCTGTACTTTCAACCAATCAACTGCTTATATATCACAAGATGGAACGTGTGCCTATAATATAATATTGTACGTGTTTATGTGCAGCTTAGTGTTAAGGGATGTTAAAAGCAGCTGTATCCTTCAGCTACCCTGGCTCAGAGCTCCTCCTGCCCAGTGGCTGGAGCCCAGGCTGCCACTTTTCTTCTAAAGCTTGAAAACTCAAATGGAAGAAGAGAAGCAAAGATCAAAATAGAGAATGCTGGAACAATTTGAATGTATTCTTCCACACAGTTTTATTTCATGTACTGGCCATAGAATAACTTGCTACAAGAGATATGCAAAAGTGTAGATATATTTCTGGTAACTGGAGTTATTTGATCTAGATCTAGTGGTACTGAGAAAATTTCTGATATCGCCCAAGGAAATGGGGTCTAGGTGAATAAACAAGAAAGCAGAGACAAACTGAAAAAGACGGTCTCCTAGGATTGTGCCTTTTTTTTTTTTTTTTTTTTTTTTTTTATTTAGGGTCAAAATGAATATGCATTTNTCTGTTAGAGTTCAAGTTTGATAGGCTTTGTTGGCCCAAGTAATCTTTCAAAGGTTGTGGCTGGGTTTTTGGGAGGGTTTGGGAGAGGGTCTTTTTGGTTTCTTTCTTCTGGGAGTCATGTGGGTACAACCTTGAATAAATAGATGAGATAGGGTGCAGAATATTTATTCTGATTGTATCGTTCCTAGAATATCAGGAAAGCCATGGTGTTAATTCATGGCTCCGTTAATTTGTATCTCTTTCCAGCTGTTTATTTCTGAACTTTTCCACATTCCAGTGTTTACAGGGCTTTGATTCATTTTCCACATGCATTTAAAATTTTTTCCAATGCAGCTCCAGGCTACTCTTGTAACACCATAATTTTTCTTTACCATAATTTTTCCTGTTACTTACTTTTTAAATTCTGTTTTGAATTCAACGCTCTGTTGTTTCAATTTGCTTGCTTTGGAGCCCTCTTAAGGCAATTTGAGAGTCACTGTAACAGGAGAAATCTTAGAAATGTAATCTGTTGGGATCTTCTTGGTAAGATGGTGAGGGTGTATCTGGAAATGACAGTTTGAAAGGTTTGGAGGTTCAATTTACTTCCTGCGTTCCATGGACCCCAGTGTGAGAAAACCTCAGACAGGCATGTGCTTTGACTACCTGCACAGCAGCAATAAGTGTTATGTAAGGAATATTCAGATACTCTAGGAAACAGAAGAAATTCTCTGACTTTCTTTTCTATTGCTTTCTCTGTGGCATGTCAAGTTTGCTGTTTGCATAGTGAAACCAATCAACTCTTTCTAACTCCTTAGATTAAAAAAAAAAAAAAAAAAAGCAAATTCCCTCCCAGTCTGTTTTATGCACAAACCTATTCACAGAGTTCTAGTTAAGGGATTTGTGAAAGTTTACAAGTCTCATTATCAGCAATGATTAAACATGGATGGTTAACCCTGGAGATGAATTTGGAAAGAATGCTAAAGCAGTGATATTTGCGTATAGATATTCAAGACTGGAGAACAGAGTGTAAAGATAATTTGTATCTATTCTAAGCAGCTCCAAATGTAGAGTTTCTCTGCACTTAGTTCTTTTCTCCAATGTTTCACTAGGAACTTATTTTCAGCTTAGCAAATTACTTCTGAGGACTCAGCCATGTTTTCCTTGTGCCCCTGAAATTAAGTCAATTCCTTTTCAAGTCAGTGGGTGCAAAAGGGATATCGGATCAGATTTATCATCACCAGATTAGTTTTGATACTGAAGGATTAATCAGAATATAGCCTGAAAATTTTCCATTTATAAAATGTAAGTTTTATATTAACAAAGATTTAAAGGATATTCAGAGTAAGCGATGTTGTGTTTGTTGGTCATATAGCAACCACAAAAGCTTGATTTGTATAAGCTCCTGAAACAGGTTTTGAAGAGACATGATTTCTTATCATGTTTATTGACTGAGCAAAGTTAGGGTTATGGCATTGTAAAAGACTAACCAGGTCAACCCAAGTAATTATGGGCATGCCAGTTTGTGGGTGAAAAAAAGTGGAACAACTGTTGCATGACTCAGGTCTTAACTAATAGAATAATTAAAATATTAAATAAATATATAAATAAAGAAATAAAATATTTCTTAATTCAGAAATGCCACTTGAGTCATTTCTAACATATTTTGGGTGCACCCATTCTAAATGTGATTCCAAAGTATGGCTCTTTCAGGTTCTTAGCATGTCAATATAAAGAATCACAAACATACAGTAGCTATGGGGAACCACATTGTATTTCTACCAATAATGAAGTCTGCCTTAGAGAAGAGAGTAGAAATTGCAATGCTTCTGTTGCAGCTCATGTGAAACACTGCAGTGGCATTTCCCTCAATCATATGTTTCACATTTAGGTCTCTTTATTATTATTATTATTATTATTATTATCATCATCATCATCATCATCATCATCATTTTTCCAGTCATAGATGAAAATCAGAAAACCAGAAAGAATTGGAAAAATTATCCTCCAAAATTTCAACAAAAACACCTCAATTAGCCTTTGTTTTAAATCTGTTCCCTAACAATTGCTGTATATTCTGGGTTTTACATTAGTCCAAAAAAACTACACAGTCTATAGAAAATAAATTCATATGCAATGTCTTCTGTTTACACAAATACAATCTTAAAATTAAATAACTAATTTTTATAAATTCTGGGTTTTGTTGTACAGTTATTGATAATTTTCATTCTGAGAATAACTGTTTTCATTCTGTATAAGAGTTTATAGAAAAAAAAGAAAAATCACCTTGTGTAGGAGTGTGTCAACATTTGTCAGTAGCATCCAATCAGACTTTTCCGCAAATATGCTTTGATATAGTGAGGGAATGAATGACAGTAGAGTGCAGAGGAGAATAAGCAAGATACTTCTTACGACTTTTTTCTGTGTTTTGATAAGAAAGGAAAGTATAATGCTTTTGATCCTGGTACAAACCTCAAGATGAGGTTTTAGTTATTCTGTAACTGTTATTACCTGTGACCTGCACATGTTGTCTTTACAGGGAGACTTATGCCAATATATTTAAAACTACTGTTGTCGTCTCTACAGCAGTCCATGTTTTAATGCCATGCAAGGACTCAGAAATATGCTTACAGTTCTGACACAGACTGTCAAGCTGTGTCATACCATCCACCTTGGCCATCTGTAAAGTCAAATTCACAAATTGCACAGGAAGCAAAATAAAATAAAAAACCTGAGTATGCTTAATTAGCTGGTCAAAAGATCACTTTGTGTTGTCTTTGAATGTCAAAGCACCCACCTTTATTTTCTACGGGTCCAGACACGTTCCCCTCTCTAACATACTAATTTGTAGACCATAAATAGAGAGATGATTGTCTCTCATGAAAACAAAACAAACAAACAAAAAATATAACAGGAAAACAATTTATATTCTAAATTTGAAAAAGATTTCTGCCAAAGTATGTGTAGATAATTACTACAGCTAGGAGTACACAGAAAAGCAGACTCTCAACTATTTATTTCTGTCTTGAACAGTAGAAGAATTCTACTGTGTTTGCAGCACTTTATACTTTCAGTTATAATGTAATCATAAACATGCATGGAGCTGCTTGTGTTTAGGTCTGAGTCAATGTCTCCCCATGGAAGCTTCAGTGTCCAGATCAAGTATTGAAGGCAGAACTGTTTAATATACGAAACCAGTCACCAGAAACAAACAACAGGCCGTTCAAGTGATAAGTCTGCTATCTGCTTTCACAAGTAGTTGACCCATATACTAAAACACAAATGCCCTAGCAAAAAACAGCATCTGTTTGTAATTGATCAATGAAGAACAAATTAACAAAGTACAGTGATGTTCTTCAAGTCATACATGTACAAAAAATCTGGTTATCTCTGGTCATTGCTGATTATGTGAAACACCAGTACACAGTACAGTGTGTTGAAAATAGTGTGGATTATAGGGAAGGAGCAAGCTGAGCTGCATCGCAGACTTTGGATCTATATTGGAGACTGGATTTCACCTCATCAAACCTCCAATTGCATCTGCAGCAAAAAGATGACCTTTTTCACACAGGCTTTTACTTAGCCTTTAACGAGATAACGTGAATTTCACTCACTCGCTGATACACTCCTTACTACGCTAGTGTCTGTGATAACTTCAAACATGGAGTAGATAATAGGAGTAGTTGAAGGATGATCTATATGTGCTAGAGAACATTATCTCACTGGGATGATGAAAAAACATCCTCTTTCTACTTACCGTTTTTTTTTATACCTCATGAGATTTTTTAAACCAAAAGGTACGTTTTATACCATATATATTGAATTTGTATGTTTCTTAGAACTTTTCATTTGTCTTTGACTTTCTAAACAATTAAATGATACTTCAGTCCTCAGCTGCCAATATTAGACAGGAATTCTATATCTTACCCCTCCCCCCAAGTAATTATAATTTTGTTTGTTAAAATCATTTCACTACACTTCTGAAACAGTGTTTGAATGAAAAACTGTGCAGCTTTAAACCTAGTTACAGCCAGCAACTGAATACCTCATGCTCACTTTTTTTTCCTTGTAAACATTCACTGACTAGTATTGACATATGCATCCTGAAATCTCATGTTTCTTTAAGTGACTTGATGTCAAGAAATTTATATTTAAGGTGATTTCCAGACATATAATTTATTCCAGATGTGGAAGCTGGTCTGTACTCAGTGCACATCATCAGCAGGAGAAAGGATTCTAGACGAAAGTTAACCGAATGAAAGAGATATACAAACAAATGTATAACTGAGATCACTTTCTCACAGTTGTCTAGAGTCTACAATACGACCAAATACTCCTTAAAAATATATTTATTTATTTATTTATTTTTAGGTAGTTAAAAAGAAAGGTGTAGGGCTTTTAAATACATAGCAAGCATTTTTTTTTTTTCATTTAAAATTTATCTTGTTTCCATAGTCAGAAAATTGAAATCTGACACTGATCTTTAAAAAGTTTACAAAGAATATAACTTGCTTCACCTTTTGCCTTAATATACTGTAAATTAATGGGCTAGACATCACTACTGAACTGAAATTACATCTGTGTTAAAAATGTCAGAAAGGTTTCCTAGTTCCTGAATCTAGTCTTTTCCAAGGCCATGTCCTGACTTTGTATAGATATAAATATGTATACACAACATCATTTTTGTGCCCAGCTCCCTTTCCCACTGTAAGATGTACACTGAAGCACAAAATACCAGGTCATTTATCTGCAAGATCAGATGCCCAGGACACCAAGATGTTCTGCTTGAGAAACCAAAAGATGTTAACACGGTTTGAAAAACTACCATTACTTGTAATGAACTTCAGATCCAACCCAAAATTTTCATTTATGTATGCTTAAAGGTCATTGTTCACCTTCTTATTCACCTCAGTAACTCTGGGGGAAAAAAAAANAAAACTCTGGGGGAAAAAAAAAAAAAAAAAAAAAAAAAAAAAAAGGTATGAATATGGATACTCATTTTGTGACTTAGAATCAGGTCTAAGATTAAATTCATGTTGGTGCACACCTATCCATCTAGTGGCTTCAGACCATTACAGGAAAACTGTGAGTTTTGATGATTTGTGTGATTTTTGTTGTTGTTGTTGTTGTTTTGTTTTAGAATCAGTCTTCTATTTCAGATTAGCTAAAGAAAGACCTGTGTTTTCTTCAGGGTTGGTCCTTAAAAGACAGTAATTACAACATTAAGGATCTCAACACTGCAAGTCAAATCATCACAGCACTTTGTGCATTTTCTGCCATACGCTGCAGTATTCATACTCATCTGAAAAGGACCATCAAAGTGATAGCATCTGTGCTTAGAAATTTCTTTAAGGATATGGTTTAAAAACAAAAGAAAAAGGGGAGAAAGAAGGGGAAACAGGTGTTAATAACTAATACTTGTAACAGTCAAAGCTGCCTGCTGTGTCAGATTAGATGGTTTAGAAAGTGCTAATTTAATGGCCTGCATCCAATGTACTATGTTCCTTATGAGCTAGGCAAGTTTGTTCTCTGGTACAGCCTGACGTGTATTTTCACCATGTCAAGAGAGACATAAATTTTACATGTATTATGTCCTTCCCATAAAATGCCTGAACTACTTTATCTGAGCAATGATGCAAGACAAAAGGAGACCACCAGTTACACTGCATATGGTATCACTTCTGAGGAAATCTTTATTTCAGATCCAGTCATTATGCCTGAAATTCTACATTTAAGAAGTACCCAGACATTCTGTGTAAATGTTGATGATAGGCTCAGCTCTGGAAGTTATACTGAGATGAGACAGAAGTCATAGGATGTCCCAAATGAATCTGATGAATATGTAGTCTGGAAGATGAAGGCAGAAGCTAACAGTAGCAACATCCAAGAAACAGAAGGTCCAGAAAATGTAGAAGTATTGTTCAAATCACTCTGACTGCAAAAAGTATAGAAAAACTTTTAAGAAGCTCACAGGAGATTTCTCTTTTTTTATACTTTCAAATATAAGAATCCTAATAATAGACTAGGATGCCATTGTAGGAGAAAACATAAACCTCACACAACCCCTTTTTGCAAAGAACTTGCACTCAGACAGAAAAAAATGAGGAGATAATGATGTGATATTGGAGAAATAAAAGACTGTACTCCTGCCGCTTCTCTGCCCTTATCTGTCTCTGGGCATCATGACAAGGCAAGTTTTAATGACAGGGCTTAAAAGAGACTAATGAGGAAATGTGGGGAATATTTTCAGGAAGTGCTTCCCAATCTTAAAGACAGTGGGATAAATGAGAAGGGCACTTGATTAAAAATCTTTTAAGACACTGGTTTTGTGTGCCAGTCGGTAACTGGTGTCAAATGATCTTCACTAAATGAAAAGACAATTTGTGGGGTGGGGATGGGTTGTGAAAGGTCTTTGAAAGTGAAGCCAAGCAGCTTGTGTTTGAAGTGGCAGAAAAGCGGTAGCTAGCAGAGGGAGGTGGAGAGAGAGGTGAAATGGTCAAAATGACAGGCCAGGAAAATGATCTTCGCAGCAGCTGAGCAAGATTGCATTTGTCAAAGTCAGAGAAAAAGGGTGTTGCAGTAACCGAGACATGAGATATTTCAGCTGTGCAGATAGATGGCAAAAGCCATGTCTTAGATATAGTCTGTAAAAAGAATCTCTGAAACCTAGACATTACCTGAAAGTGAGAATTTAGAAAGTGGACTCAGTCGAAGACTATCAGGTGATATCATCATCCTAGGGATCACAATTACCTAAGGAAAAATATTTTCAGAATAAAAATTGTTGACTTTTTAATAGCAGGTGGGTGTTCATCACTATAAGGTCCCTTTGGAATATATCAAGCTTTGCTGGTTTTCCTTATGTTTCTATTTCCTCTAACTCTGACGGCACTTACTTCCTTTGACTTCACTTTTGAAAGATAGTCAGTTTCAAAGTAAGAATGATTTGTTGTGCTGGTGCATGACAAAATGCGGTTTTACAATGAAAATTTTAAGCACTTTCTAGCAAATACAGAGTTTAAGGCTGAGTGCTGATGCTGTATAGCATTGCAACTAGGAATTCAGATGCTGCCATCTTGGATCGGAACATCAGTTCTATATGCTTCCTGCATGCGGTAGCATCTGATGCTTAATGCTTCAGGAAATGGTAAATGTTTTAACCACAGTATGTACCTAATTAATTGTTCAGTGGTATACAAAAGAAGTAGGTGGTTTTAAGGAATTTTAAGCCCAGAGACCAGTCATTTGAAAATCATTAGGGACCAGCACTGCTGTTATGCTGAGCAGGAAGTTACTTGCATAAAGATCTACTGATTTCACTCAGGTCCTCAGAATGATCAGAATGTCACAGCAAAGCCAAAATCTATCAGCTGGTAACAGTTCAAAAAGCTGAAAAACAGTTACTGGTACCTTAGGCTCATGTTATTTGTGAATGGAACAGAAAGTGAACCCAAACAATAGTATGGATTTGCCATAGGGACTAGAAGGGCTTTAGTGACATCTTCAGCAGCCTGAGGTCTCCTTGATACTAGATTTATGTCTTCATCTACTATAAGCCTACCCTATACCAGAGTGGCTCAGAAGGCCTATTTAGCCTGGATTTGCATCTACCCTTGCCATACATTTTGCCATAACAACATACACTTTTGTAGCAATTTGTACCTTTCTTCCTGAAACAAACAATATTAATACTATGCGTTTCCCTTCTTCTGTGGCCCCTTCTGTACAAGCCATTGAGAAAAAGAAGCAGAGAAATAAAAGAGAATAATGAGAAAAAGTGCTGAGGACAATTCTTTTCCAACAGGCAGAAATTTCCATGGAAATGTTGTTTTACAAAGGGGTCATTTTTCATCAGAATTTCTAATAATTTTGTTGACCGGCTTTACTTAATATTTAATGTTAAGTTGGGCAGTTCATCAAGAGTTGGCAAACTGAAATTTTTAGGTCAAACTGTTTGGTGACTACATACTATATAGAAAGATTGATACATAGCTAGAGGTAACAGTCCTGTTTTATGAATGATTTCCTTCTGGAAAAAAAAGCTCAGATTATTCACATTGATTGAATGAACCCTACTGAGGGTATGAGATGCAAAGCTCAGTGTAGAACTCTGAATTCAGATTTGCTTTTGGGTAGAGACTTTGCTTTGCTGTTACTATTTCTAACTGGAAAATTTTAAGTATTGCTGTACTTCCCAGACCATCTTTGTACATTGTGAGGTTATGTGACCAAAATGAATCTCAGCTCTTGTTGGCTCTCTAGAAGGAGGACCTTTAGACTAAGTCAGTAGTTGAGGCTTATATATTCCATGCAAAGGCACCTTGCAAAGAGTTTTGTTCTGTTCTGAGACGTCTGTATAAGACAGCTGAGTTACCTACAAAGGAACCTATCTCAGCACTGATTAGATGACTAGTCTACATCTCAAGCCTGAATAAGAGCATTCCAACTTTATTTGACTAAAATATGAAGTGTCTCTTCAGATGTTTTATTCAGATAAATTTCTGAGTTAACTATTTAAATATCAGTGACAGCCAGAGGAACAAATAAAGTCATGGCTTTATTTTCTGTACAATGGACCTATCCATATTAAGGGAATCACTGGCCTAAAGATAATATTTAGTGTGTTTTTAATATGAGGCAGAAAAAAGGTTAACTGATACTTTCAAATACTTTGAACCCTAATCCACTCTTAGATCATTAATTAACTTCATTATTAGAGGTGACCATGTCTGCATTTGTCTGAAGTAGGCTTGGGATTCAAATCTCTATTTCAGCATCCCACAGTAGGTCTTGGTTATTTCCTCACGTAAATTTCTTTCAACAGCATGTACAAAAGCAACAGTACTATAAACTTTTAGTCAAGAACACAAGAGTTTTCCATCTCCTCCCTCTCAAGGTGTGTTCTAGGAAATCCCTCCCAGTTGCAGACACATGGCGTAAAGATGGAATTCAGTCATCCCAGTTCATGCAATCCAATATAAAGGGAAAATGTATGCTCTCTGTTGCATTAACTAACACTTGGGTAGAGAGAAGATCCTATGTTATGTGACATAATTCAAGG
Organism: Anseranas semipalmata; assembly: GCA_013399115.1. Lineage (NCBI taxonomy): Eukaryota > Metazoa > Chordata > Aves > Anseriformes > Anseranatidae > Anseranas > Anseranas semipalmata. The sequence goes on from VXAA01002622.1 coordinate 57,783, forward strand.
GGCACATCTCTTGCATCCTGCTTTGGATCTTTTTCTTTCATAGTTTGGGGGAGAGGGAACAGGTTATTTTGGGCTTTGTTTTCTGCTTTTTAAATCTTTCCTGTCGCACGATTTATATGTTTTTAAAAAGGATGGTGAAGTAGGGACCAGAATTTACGTGAATTTCCTTTTTATGTTCACAACTGCTTTGACTCTATCTTCAGTCCTTTATTGATCTTATGACATGAATCTCTCCTGACTTGCTTGACATCTATTCTAAGCAGTGAAATGATTGATCACAAAGTTGGCCAAGGATAGATAGAAAGGGTAGCCTTGGAAATTATTTCAAACATAATGTGTTTTGAGAATGTAATCCCAAATACAGTTTTAATAAAGCCAATACATATGACCCAGGCTTCATCTGACAGTAATGTGTTTTTAAATCCTCAGACCTCAGGAACATGATTGTGTCTAAAACAGTCTGAAAAAGTATTTGGTGCTCCTGCCTTGTGTAGCTGGCAAAAGAGGGCTGAACATGGACTCCTTGACCTTCATTTTCCTCTGCCTATTTCTGCAGATGAGTCAACCTTTGAGGCTGTCTGAGACCAGAGCTGGCAATTGCAAGGCGCAGATGCCACACTCAGGGTTCCAAGTCCCCAGCAGTAGGATTTGTAGCTGGCCGTTGCCATGTGCTGCTTTAGATTCACTGTCCGTAACCTGGAGGGTTTATATATAATTTGCCTGCTGCTGCCTTGCTCATTGGTATCTGTGAGGTGTTCAGTGTTCCCTGGCTAAGATCAAGCCTGCAGTCCACAGCCTGTGTGCATTCCGCCCCGTGCTTGACATTCACTAGTTCCGTCACACAGGAAATTTTTGTGCTGGTCACAAGAGTAATTCTCACACCAAACGTACATGTAAGCAGTAGACAGAAGGTTTTTCTGGGGGGAAACAGAGTAAAATTTGTGAAGTTTTCCATAAAGCCACACATTTTATATGTGTGAATGCAAGCCATTACTTCTCAAAAAAATCTTTGTGTTGGTACAGTAATTCACATTGAGGATCTATAAATGTCCTTGAGAAATATTTTTTTGAAAGAAAGTTGTTATTCAACTGTCTGAAGTGCTACATTAAAGGGAAAAAGAAAAAAAGAGAAAAAAAAAGAAAAAAAGAAAAAAGAAAAGAAGGGAAAGGGAAAGAGGAAGGGAGAAGGGAGAAGGGAGAAGGGAGAAGGGAGAAGGGAGAAGGGAGAAGGGAGAAGGGAGAAGGGAAGACTTTATAATGATAACAGGAATTAATTTTGAAATAGGCAAACTAGAGGAACAGCCAAAGGTTTCTCTAATGCATTCTTACGAGCACTCCAAAATACAGAACACCTCTTTGAGTTAACTAGGTTTCTAATAATCTCCCTAAGTGTGGATCAGTTTTTAATAGCTATATTCAATACAAAAGCTGCCGCAAGAAAAAAAAAAAAAAGTCATGCTTATATGGAGATTTTTTTGGTGCGTAATCTAGGGGAGCAGGGACAAGTGGGTCATATATTTTATCATTAGCAAATTCTTATATTTCAGATATATAAAGGGAGGAACAGTGCTGAAATAAAGAAGTATAGGCAGATGTCATAGCTAAGGAGCTCAGTAAATAGATTTTAAACAACTTAGATGCTTGCCTCATCAGTTTGTAACAAATTGGTTGCTTTTGGCAAACACAAGAGCAAAGGAACAAGAATCACTGAAAAAGGAGCAGAACATTCACTATGTTATACTGAGTAGCAAAATGTGGAAAAAGTAGTTTGGAAAAGAAAATAGAAAAGTACTAGAGAGAAATGATAGTGTAGAAAATAATTGAAATATTACTCTCCTACTTAGTCATTCAGTTTGGACATCATTCATTTTTACGGTACCTTTCTGAAGAGCTTTAAATGATTAGTTGTGCCATAGCTAGAAAGGTTGTAACACTACAGTTACACATATACTAAGTTACGCATCTGGGCACAAATAATGTACATTATGCACTAGTTAGTTAAAAAATGTACACTCATTCAGTGTGGGAAAGGAAATATCTCTGCTGCTTTGTCAGAAACTGCAAAATGCTGAAAATTCTGGCTTCACACAGAAATAGTTCAAAAGCTTGTGCTTTCTCTCATTTTGTTAATATGATGTCCAAATGATGCATTTTCCATAGTACACCAGAGGAAACTAGACTGCTATTTAGTGACATAAACAGCATAAGACCAAAATGTCTGTACTGAGAGAACACCATCCATGCTGATTAGAGCATATTGAAGGATCCCAAATATTTTGAATAAATAAACACTTTCAAGAAAATGCTGAAGGTATGATTTACAGGTGTAAAATAGTTTTTGCTGGTTCAGACAATAAATACTTATTTAATAAGTATTGTGACCAAAAGCCAATGACTTCTCTAAGCAGTAGTCCATGAGAAGCCATATTTGCATGTATTAAATTAACTGTATGGTTTCTTCCCCCCAAAATGACCTTGTTTTACATTATGATATGTTAAGGTAGCCATGTTCTTATATATATGTAAATACCTTACTTTCTTCATAAAATCCAATTTGACAGTATATCACATCTTGCACTGTTGGTGATTTGTCTTCCAGTCCTTCATTGTGGATCAAGTCTCTAAAAGCAGACAGAGTTCAAGCACAGAACTGAATGGTGGCCCTCATTTTATGTTGATTACAATCAGATAATCTGAATTAGATATACAGATAGAGAGACACAGCTGGAATACACGGAATATAGAATCATAGAATGGTTTGAGTAGTATAGAATCATAGGATGGTTTGAGTTGGAAGGGCCCTTAAAGATCATCTAGTTCCACCCCCTTTCCATTGGCAAGGACCCCTTCCACTAGACCAGGTTACCCAGGGCCCCATCCAACTGGGCCTTGAACACAGGGATGGGGTATCCACAGCTTCTTTGGGCAACCTGTTCCAGTGCCTCACCACCCTCTGAGTAAAGAATTTCTTTCTAATGTCTACTTTAAATCTGCCCTTTTTCAGTTTAAAGATGTTACCCATTGTCCTATCACTATACTCCTTGATAAAGAGTCCCTCCCCAGCTTTCCTGTAGGCCCAATTTAGGTACTGGAAGGCTGCTACAAGGTCTTCCCAGAGCCTTCTCTTCTGCAGGCTGAACAACCCCAACTCCCTCAGCCTGTCTTCATAGGAGAGGTGCTCCAGCCCTCTGATCATCCTTGTGGCCCTCCTCTAGACTCGCTTCAGCAGGTCCATGTCCTTCTTATGTTGAGGTCCACGGAGCTGAATGCAGTACTCTGGGTGGGGTCTCACGAGAGCAGAGTAGAGGGGGAGAATCTCCTCCCTTTATCTGCTGGCCACACTTCTTTTGATGCAGTGCAGGATACAGTTGGCTTTCTGGGCTCAAGCACATGCTGCCGGCTCATGTTGAGCTTCTCATCAACCAACACACCCAAGTCCTTGTCCTCAGGGCTGCTCTCAATCCATTCTCTGCCCAGGCTGTATTTGTGCTTGGGACTGTCCCAACCCAGGTGCAGGACCTGTATGTTTGACAGCATGATAGATGGAATTTCAGTACTGCAGCTGGTATTTTGTGAGAATCACAGAAAAAAAAAAAAAAAAAAAAAAAGAGAGAGAGAGATTTAAAGGGGGAGTTCTAGAGGATCAGTGAAGAAGCTTATCAGATTTTGTCTTTTTTTGTCCTCTTTCACTTCAGTTTACATGAGACACACAATATCATTGAGATCTGTGAAAGGTAGTTCTCAGAACCATTACACATAACATATCATACGCCAAAGCTGCAAAATGAATATCTGTGAACAGCAACAAGACACAAGACATTAGTGCTCATCTTGTCCATGCACATCCAACATCTGTACTACAAAGTAATGTTAATTAATTCAGAAAAATTCAGTGTATATTTCAACTGCTACAAGTAACATGAATGTTCTGATTCTTGTCAGTGATGCTTTGAAGGAAAGAGTGAAAGTGTTAATTATTGCTGTCTGATATATATCTGGCCAGAAATAACTTTGTTGCTTAATGGGTAGAATGTGAAATTAGTGGTTTGGTTAGATAATTTTTTTCTTGACTCAGCACTTTCAAAAATACAAATGCTCTAACACAAACAAGTACAGGAGCATTTGCAAGTATTGCCAATTTATTCTCATGTGCCTATTCTTAGGTATCTCATTTTGTAAGTTGAAGCTTTAGATTATTTTGTAGTTCAGTTATTTATTTTTAAATATGTGTTCTGTCTGCAATCTACAAAGGAAACATTGAAGAGTCCTTTCTCTCTTGTTTCTTATGACTCACCATGACTGTGGATAGCAATTAAACAACAGTGATCTGAAATCGTGCTTTTTGGTTATTCTACAGCAGGAATGTTACTTTTTCAAAATGTAAGAACTGCAAAATTTTCATAGAATATCCCAGGTTGGAAGGGACTCACAAGGATCATTGAGTCCAACTGCTGGTTCTACACAGGAGCACCCAAAAATCAAACCATATGTCTGAGAGCATTGCCAAAACATCTCTTGAACTCTGGCAGGTTTGGTGCCATGACGACTTCCCTGTCAGGCCATTTCCAGTGCCTGAACACCCTCTCAGTGAAGAACTTTTTCCTAATATCCAGCCTGAACCTCCCCTGATGCAGCTTCATGCCATTCCCTTGGGTCTTATCGCTGTCACCAGAGAGATCAGCGCCCGCCCTTCCTCTCCCATCATGAGGAAGCTGTAGGCTGCCATGAGGCCTCTCCTCAGTTTCCTCTAGGCTGAAAAACAAACAAACAAACAAACAAACAAACAAACACAAGTTATTTTAGCCACTCCTCATACATATTCCCCTTTACCCCAGAACTATAACAAGGTCAGATACATGAGATTTCAATATAATTAAAAGGAAATGCAACTTCAATAGTTCTCAGAATTCCTTCAAACATCTGTTGTATGTGTTTTTGTGTTAGAATATGTTGTATTATTCTGTTGCATTACTCTGATAAGAGACAAATCCATACCTAAGATCAGAATTAATATAATTATTCATCTATTTCCTTTAGGGTCAAGCCATATATGTGGCCTGTGTACAGATATGTACATTCTGGTATGTCTACATACTTGTGCATGTCTGTGTGTATATATACATACATGCATGCATGCATATATGTACTTATATCTTCAGGTTTACTCCTCTGATTTATGAGGTGATAGACACCTCCTGCCAGCTTTAACATTCTTATTTTTTTATTACATAATGCATATATTAAAAAAACAACGTCCTTCATTAAAAATAAAGATATATATACATGTAAACTGGTGGAGGCAGCACAGTATATCTAAACACAACCTACTGCATGTGAGGAAACTTCAGACCTGTTGTAAGTTCCTCTGGTCTGGCTCTTTCTAGACAGGAAGAGATACAAGTCCAAGAGTATGCATGTCATCAGATGAAAATCTCTCCTAAGACTCAAAGGAGTACAAAACATTACATGGGAATGTAAATGTAGATAATCAAGTTTTATTATTTTTATTGCTGAGTGGTCACCTTGTGATTTTAGGGGATATTTCTGGTGTTTTATCTTTAATAACTCTCCTTTTTTTCCTAGTGGCCAGTCTTCTGGATGCAATCAATAAAATGAAAACTCCAGCTCTAATTTATAGTAAGAGTAAACTGCAAAGGCAAATTTCAGAGAGGAACTACTGAAAATGTTACTCCTGTGTGTTACCCTAGTTACTTACATGCTTAGGCACCAGTCATAGATCACTGAATAATTTATAGCTGGAAGGGACCTCTGGAGGGCATCTAGTCCAGATTTCCACTCAGAATAGGACCAACTTCAAAGTCAGATTAGGTTAAACCAAGTTTGGTCAAGAACACTTCACATTATGAGCAGGGTTCCTAAAAAATTTTGTATATGAAGCCAGGACTAAATCTATCTCATGGTGAAACCCTCTGAGAGGTTTTGGAATTGTTTAGCAACCTGCAGGGGCAGGTCTGAGAATATTTTCCCAGTGACTATACCATGCTCTCAGACTTTCTTGAAGCTGCTTTCGATGTGTTCAATTCAAACAGAAGAGAAACAAGAAAGAAAGCTGGCTCTCATTAGAAAAGATATGGGAGTAATGCAGCAATTTTCCTTATTACCAAAAATACCATTTGTTCTAGGCTTTTGAGCAGTAATAATCTTCAATAAATAAAATAAGTGTTTCATTTAAATAAGAACCATTGCCATGTAAAGAAGAGGAGGAAGGTAGAATGGAGCAATATATGTATATATTACTGCAATAAAGTCATGCTAGAGCATTCCACGCTAACAAAGGAGTTTAACTGAGAAGAAAAGATTCCAAAAATGTAAATAAAATAAATAGTGATGTAGAACATCGTATCTATACTCCAACACAACACTGAACAACACCGAATATTTCAGTTCTACAGCAAGAAAAGGATCTTCAAAAATCCTGAATGTAAATCAAACAAACAAACACAACAAAACAAATAAAGCAAAACAAAACAAAATGAAAATGAGGCACTTAAATCTCAAACCAATTAGGTTTTTTGAAAAGCAGTGTTCCAACCTTTGCAAGGTACTTCAGGGAAAGGAAGGAAAATTCAGATGAGGATCAAACAAGGTAACTGGTTAAATGTAACGGATGGAGGAATTCTGTGGGCGTGAAATGGAGACATAGACATCCTAAGAATGACAAAAGCCCCTAATCTGTCAGAATAAGAATATACAACAGGATAAAGAAGGGTAATACTGAAGCCCGTCTAGAGCTGCTTTAAGAGAGCCTTTCAATAATGCTCTCAGCTCAGATACAGAGGAGAGAGAGATTTGGATTCCAATGCACAAGAAACCAATGGAGACATACTAGAGTTCATGTCTAGTATCTTGTGCACTTAAAACTGATCTAAGGCTTCATTTCCAAGCTGATCCACAACTGCTTTCTCAAGATTTCTCAAAGGACTTTACAAGTCAAAATAATAGCTTAATTTGTAACGTCACCATTCCTATGCAGCTTGGAGATTGCCTAAAGCTCCAGATCACACAACAAATGCAGGAAAGAGGAGTGAAAGAGTCACAAGTACTCATTGCTGGTGCTCCTGGGGAAAAAAAAAAAAAAAAAAGTCTTTTTTCTGTTCATCTATTAAAGGTGGCAGCATGAACTGCCAAAAGTCCACACTGATTATTTTGTATGGACACTGACTGAGAGTATGACTTCTCAGTGGATACAAGGGAGTTATCAAGTGGGCTTAATTCTGGAAAAGATATTTATGTTTATGGTTCAATACAGCTAAATATTACAACCACTATTTTATACATAATCTGAGTTAGTTAAATTAAATCCTGTGACAGGGAGACAATTTGCTAATTACTTGTTTAAATCCTGAAACTACTTGAGAATAATGTCTGTAAACAAAATATTTTAATCCTGTGGAAAGAAAGAAAATATAATTTAAATCTTTCTATAATGAAAGGACATTTCTGATTGATGTTTCTGCTGCATAGCAACTGCATGTTTCTTTTGAGAATTGAGGGTACAGGTAAATTAACACTGATCACAATGGATCTTGCCATATTTTTTGTAAAAACAACGACAAAACAAAACAAAACAGAATGAAACCAGAGAAGTTTATGAAATGAAATAGTACATTTTTGTCCAAGTTTAGAAACAGTGTGATGAGTCTCTGCTATCATTATTTATAAATCCCTAAAGTGAATAATCTGAGTCCCATACAGTGAATCAGGGAGGTGTTTATCTTGGTGTATAATTCAGCTTTTACAAACATCCTGAAACCAAATTCTAGTCATTGTTTCCTCTATGAGTTCTCTTTAAACATGTAACATCATTGAAATCAATAGTAATTGATGTTTAGTTGGTAGAATACCGCTAAACAGAGATAACAGGTGAATAAAAACTGAATTAGAGTAACTTTTCTTTTCCCCAGCTTCAGTGTTACTACCAGTAGTAATCATAGTTCTCATGGTATTTGACTTTTTAACTTATTAACGTTCCACCTCCTGGAGTCACATAAACATTCAGCTTTCAGATAATAAGAAAAGACATTTCTAATCTTTATATTTATATAAGAAGATACTGAAGACTCAAAAAAATAAAAATAAAAACATAAACAAACAAACAAAAAAGCTAAAGGTCTGCAGGAGAAATGATTTCCAAAATTAGTTTTTAAACACTTTGTGGTGCAAAACAAATGCTAAGATCTTTTTGCATCTGATTCATGATTTTAAAAATATTATGTTTGGCAATATTATTACTTCAAACATAAATTACCAGCTGCTGATACCAGTAACTAGCAAGCTGAAAATCAGAATATCTATGCCATTAAAAATTTCAGGGTTTCAGATAAACAGCCACATATTTTTGAGATTGTATATGAAAGGCAGTATCTTCAAAAAGTTCTTTTTGAAAAGTTTCAAGCAGCAGTTTGAAGCTTTTTTTCAGAACAGAACAAAAGATACTTTGATCTCCAGATGATGTTTCTATCAGTAGTAGCTATAAAATATGATTATACAAATAGCACATCTCATTATTGTGACACAGCAGTAGCAGAAGTATTTTAGATGTCTGTTATAACTAAAGAGAAATCATAAAATGAGAATGTAAAATGTAATTTTGAAACTTTCAGGAGAATTTTTCTGGAATTTTAGAAAAGCTATTTATTTTCAAGATGAATTTTGTCTATGGGTTTCACAGAATTTCTCCTTTGTGAAAACAGCTTTTTTCCATGTCATGTTGGAAAGGTCTTGAATATTTTGTCCTACAAGCTGTAGGAAACTACTGCAGATAATATTCAAGGACAGCTGCGAGTCCCTCTCAAGATCAATGAAGAAGACCCAAGACAGACTTAAGCTCAATATCAACTCTTTTCCTAGATAGAAAAAAGCAAGGAAAAAAAAAGAAAACCAACCTAAATCTTCCTTATCGTGTCTCAAGAATTATGAGCAGTTAGTATTAGTAACAAGATTTGGGCATGTAACTCTCTGCATGCTGAGATGAAGATTTACCACTAATGTCTAATTTGATTTCTTTATCAGACAATTAGTGTATTATTAAAAATTCACTGCAGAGTCAATCTCCTGTTGATTTACATAATTAAGTTACCTGCTTTCTATTTTGAAGTTAGGGTGTTTGGTAATCATTAAAGTCTGTAGGCCCATTCCACCTTCCCATTTGCATGCAACTTTGCACCACAGACTTCAGTAGAAATACTCACACAAATAATATTCTTCATGAGCATCAGTGTCTGTGCAATAAGACCGATGCAATAAAATAGTTCTAGGAACACTTGAATTTCCATAAAGGCAGTAAATATAACGTGCGAATGCAAAGGAAAAAGAGACTTGTCTTTCTCCAAGTAGATTTAAATTAATATTTAATGGTATGCAATAATGTCAGTTTGTAATATTAAATTCTTGTTACTGTGCATGATGCTTAACATAAAAGTTAATTTTAATTCTTGGCAAGAAATAAGACTATCACAAGTGTAAATCCATAAAGACATGATGGAGAAATGTCATAAAATGTGAATCATGCAGACTTTAGTACAAATCACTTAAGACATATAGAATTAACGGAGAAATATTTTTTCTTTTGAGACCTCTGTTACCTCTGTTTAATCTAGAAATATTATTTTTTTTTCTTCATTCCTGTGTCAGTTGAGATTGTAATAGAAACTTCCTCAATGTGTAATGAAACCTTGAGTGATCAGAATCTGTATGGTCATGGGATTTTCTAAAGCATGCAACACTAGTTCCAGCACATTCATTGTTCCATAAGTTCCAGTGATTTCTGTAGAGGCAAAGAACAACTACATTAGAATCTAACTACATTAGAAAATCTCCTCCTAGAATGACTACATCAGCTCTTTGCTGGTGGATCTCACCTGGTAAAGATGAGCAAATGTTATCACCATAAATAAGTTGCTGGCACGCTGAAAAATATCATACAAAAAGGTGTGCATTCATCACAAACTTATGTGATGTGATGAAGTTTTGTGGATTACTTTTTGACTAAATGCTGACTATTGCAAAACTTGCTGTTCAGACCTTAGTTAACAGGACAAGATGTACTATAAATACTCATTTGAATGTGGTAATGAATTAAAAATAAGCATGTTTCTTTGTCTTTTGTGCTACTTGCAAATGAAACACTAAAGGAATTAACTTTTCCTGGAAAAAAAAAAAAAATGGTTTCAAAGACACAGATGTTTGGGAAACAGTGCTAAGCTTCTGCAATGAAACCTATATTGCATGATTTACTGGATCTTTCATTATGCATTTCCCATTTGAAACAGACATGAGAATGACATCAGGAAAAATGGCACTTGAAGAGATAAATATCATATTTGAATTACTCATAGATATTTCTGAAACTGATTTTTCATTGCAAGTTACTTTCTAAATACCATCTTAAATACTCCCTATAAAGTTAGTTTCATCCTTCCTGTTGATTATACATTTTCTGTAGGATGCTATTAAATTAATGCCTTTCCGTAACCCTCCCTTATGCTGCAGCTTCTGTTATTTCTTTAATGATATTCTTTATTATGAACTTAAAAGGCTAAGGTGACTCTATGTTGAAAAATCAAGGAAATACTGTTTATTTAAAAAGTAGAGAGGGGAAAAGAGTCAAACTGCACTGTAAATTTAGGAGTTGTTGAGTAATAGTAACAAGAACAGTATAGCTATTGCAGGTCTTCCTTTCAAATATGTTGCTATTTCCCTCTTTTTGAGTTCCAATCATTAAGGCCCACTAAACAAGGTATTGATGGAAGGAATTTTTTATGAAAAGTCAGGGACTTCCCTTAAAGATATGCCTAGATGACTATGCATTTGAACTGGCAAGGACTAAATGATTGACACTGTATGTAAATACTTAGAAACCCAAGACTTTGACCTGTCATTTGTTAGGAATGTTATTATAGTAAGTGACATCCAGAGCTAGCTCTTATAACATCCAGACAGGATAATTGTTTTTGCTTCACAAATTTTAGCTGTGGTGAATTTTAATATACAATATCTGAAGAAAGAATCAGAAAAACGTAAGGAACTGATAATTCTTGCTGCTGTTGCTGACAAGGATGGGACTATGAGTTTTTTATTCAAAAACTTAAGAACAGCAAAATTGTCAGCAGTTGTAAGCAAAAAGATATCCAGTTTTAAAGTAACACAAAACTAGACTAAAAATCCTTAACAGTAAAAAGCAATGAAAATCATGAACACTAAACTTTTCTTTATAAATATAAGCAACGGAAACATGAGCAGACATAGGAACTGATGTGAGGCTTTGAAATTATTATTTCTTTTTATTATTCTCAGTAAAATATGGTGGTGGT
>VXAA01002622.1:69161-96676 GCA_013399115.1 Anseranas semipalmata
GGGAGGTGTCCCAATAGTTTAGAGTTATCCAAAGGATCCTGCTCAAGAATGCACATATTAACTGGTACATTATTTTCCTTGTCCAGAAAAACATTGTGTAGTTTATAGCTAGAGATATACTACTGCCCCTTCAGTGCATGAATACAGGACACATCCTAATTTAGAACAGCAGAGGATAATTTATTTAAGAGCAAAAGCAAAAAACTGTCCTTATTCATTTATCTGATACAGCTTAAAACTATAGTTTTAGCGGAATGCTTTCTGTGACAGAGTTGTGCAACTTTTGATGTATGTTCATTATTTGTTTGCAGAAGTGTTTTCTAGATAGTCCAGAAGGGATATTACTTATCCCGAGAAATTTGTGGCCAGAGACCAAACAGATATATAAAAAGAGAACAAGAAATATGTCTTCAACACATCAGTTCACTCTACCGTGAGCAGCACAGCTGAGAGCTTAATATTCTTGGTCAGATCAAAATTCCTTCCAGACGAGTATCCTGTTTCAATAGTGGGTAATCATACAGGGCAAGTGTACACTATCTCTCAGTGATCTACAACCTCAGTAATGCTTAGAGACATAGTATCATGCTCAGGTAGCATTGAAAGTATCACCTGGTGGATAAGGTACAAGAGAGACAATGGTAAAAGTGAGTCCTAGATCTGGCTTAGCTTCCAGCACTTTTTGGCTTAAGTCTTTGAAAGTGCCCTCTGATTTTAATTGCTCACATCAAACTGTGACAAGAATAGAAGCACTCCATGTTAGCCAATATAAAAAAAGTCCACTTGCTCAGTTTTCTCATCTGAAGAAAGGGGGATAAGAGTGTTAAATTCCATGTTTTTCTGGGAAGTAGGAAGATTCAATTAACCTTTGTGAAAACATGACATTTAAATATAGCTAAAGAGCTATCAGTATAATAAAATGGCTATAGTTCATTAAAGTTTGAGTTAATTAAGTGATTTTAATTCATGTGTGGCCTGTTCTGATGAGAAATGCTTGGATGTGGAACTTTTATGGGACTCTTTGTAAGTGACTTAAAATGATCATTACAGCTGTGACCTACACCCACTGAAGGCAGTGGACTCCTGCAATGACTTAAGTATACTTAGGATCAGAAACTGCTTGGACACCTGTGACATGTACTTTAGCTTCTCTAGGATATGAGGAGAGCTTTCCTGCATGTACCTGTTTATAATGGGCCTCTAGAGTATGACCACCAACATAAGGGCTTCTGGTGAAATTCGGCAATAGATGGATGTTAAACTAGTGTTCCAGTAACTGTTTCCAGTTCCTTTAGCTTTCTATATTAGAAAATATAAAATGTATAGATTTGAAATGTTCTTCACATTTTAATACCATTCATAGGAGCCCTCTGATCTTAAAACTTCAGTTTTCTTCAATGTTTCTTCCAGTTAGTCATCAGAATTGCAATTAGTGGATTACCCTACTGTGTCCATAGATTATGCTAATTTATTCTGCTTTAGAGACCATAAAAATGTGTCACTAATGTTTAATTGGAAGGGAAGGGTAGATAGATGGAGATACTAAAGAATTAAGGTGCCATTAACCAAACAGACCTTTAGGAGTAATAAAGACCATCTGCCATGTCAGCAAGCACACTCCAGAGGCAGCACTTCACTGTACCTTAAGAATCAATAACAAATAAAACCCACTGTATTTTAAGAGTATAAGGTGGGCAATTTTTGCATTTCCCAGCTATTGATGTCAGAAGATCAAGAATGCAAGTCTTCAACAGATAGTTTGGTTCAGATGCTGACTATTCTTTTTAAAATCATTTTCCTAGTAGCAAAGAATTTTTATAGAACAAAGGAGGCATCTTATTACCCAGTTCAGTCTCAAGTATGTATTTTTCATAGGTTGTTAATTAAACAGTTCAGATTTTTTTTTAATATATCAAAGGAATTTCCGTTCTGTATTAATGCCCCAGATTTGCCATGTTCTTGGGCTTAAATAAGGACCCCCGGTCTGTTGATTTCTGCAAGTTGCAGCAATGCTATTTCTAATCTTAAATATTTACAGATGAGGCTCTTTTACAGCAGTATCAATTCCTCACACAGCAACTCTGAATAACTAACTAGATTTGCAAGCTAACTAATGTATTTATAGAAATGGAGAGAGCCAATTGTATGTAGTCTGACAAATCATAAAAGGAGCTGTGACATGCTGCTATATTACAATAAAAAAGTTACCTATCAAACTGTAAATTGTAATGGTCACTGAAGTTTCCAGCTTACAAAAAAAAAAAAAAATTGGATACTGCATTGATCTCAACGAATGTTTGCTCTCCATACCTACAAGCAAAATGATATACCAGTCTAGGAAGCTCAGGATAGTTTATATATGAAAATACTGCAATCGAGTCTCATGTGCATACATACAATTTTTTTAGAAAAGATTCTTTTGGAAACTGTTTATTTTTAGCCAAACACACATGTAATCTAAGGGAGCAGAAATTTGTTACCAGCTGAAGGAAATCTTCCAACAAACATAACTGTCACAAATGCCATTCAAAGAAGAGAAATTATGGTCCCTAAGATGAGAGGTAATGTGAGACAAGGCAGGGAGAGGGAGAGTGCTCTCAAGACATGCACAGGCTCTCACTCTTCTGTCTTGTGAGGACAATGGTCCAAATATCCTATTGGGAAGTTTTAAGCCCTAGATTTCATTCCCTGTTTTGTCTGAGGGCAGCCCTTCTGTCTTTGGGTTTGGGTCTTTTTTAATATCCAAACCCTAAAATTTTTATTTTAAGTCAAAACAATTACAGTATTTCACTCTCCCCGCCCCAAAATTATTTGCTAAAAAAAAAAAAAAAATTATTTTCAGAAGCCAGACTTAATTTGAAGGAATTTCTGTTACATTAAGATTGTTTGTACTTTGATTTGTAGCAATCACTATTCTTATAAAACTCTATGTAGGTAAAATATTCTCAACTGAAATTATGCCTGAATTTGATTATGAGTTGGAAAAATCTTTCTTTTCATAGCAGATCTTAATAAGGAGCAAAATAGGAAATTACGTCCATGTAGATGGCACCCATCAAAAACTTGGTGTACTTTGAACCTTGTTAGTTTTGGTGTTTTGTTTTCATTTTAAATCTGAATTGTTCACAGAAAATATATTAATCTTCTCATCACCTTTTTTCACTTGTGCTTATATATGGATTTCTGTTTAAAGGGCCAGTATTTAAACATGAGTCTTATGCTATCAAAAAGAATTCTAGAGAGTTTATTTGTTTAATTACACATTTATTTCTTTTTTATAACTAAAGTCACTTGTTTGCTTTTCAGCATTTAATACTGAACATCAAGAATGTATTCTTATTACCTTCCTGTTTTCAGATCTCACACTCAGCAACGTTACAAAAGCAGGCTAGAGGTTACTGTCAAGATATGCACAACTGTGCTCTTTTTTGGAGAGAACCCTAAATCTAAAACAAAATCTGTCAATGCTTTTGCTTCTGTAACTGGAAGGTTGTTGCTGACTGCTAAAATGACAAATCTCTCACCTTTCTGTTTTTGTGGATACTGCTCTGTCACTTTGAGTTTTTTCTTTTTTTTTTTTTTTCCTGGAATGGCTGAACAGACCAAAAGCACATCACATGCAGTAACTAATGTCTTAGCCCTGTTGGATATGCACAGTAGGTCTGATATACGATGCAATAGCCATATCATTTTTGAATTTGCCATAGTTTGTATGTTTTGGTTTAAACAGGCTTTTCATTCTCTCCTGTTTTCTCATTTAGGTCTAAGATTTCTTGAGTTTGCTGTTTTCCCAGAGACAATGAGGAGGATGGAAGCTTAATTTACCACTGCAGATTAAAATACTCTCGCATGACTCTACTTTCTTAAGAGAATTGTTATGGTCAGAGAATTAATGTTTTTTAATCAACAGCATAACATTATCAGTGCATGGAGGCCATTTAAATGATTACTTGGGATTAGATATGACATACCTATAGTTGGCTTCCACTTGAAATAATGACTAACAGTAGGATTTACCTCACATAAATTCGTCTGCCTAAAAGTTGGGCATCACACTCAAGTTAATTTTAAAGATTTCTTCTAAAGTTAGTGAAATAGACAGGTGCCTCCCTCAGACAATTAGTCGTGCCATGGTTTAGATTGCATGCACTTCTCTTGGAGATGGTGATCTTTGTTCATTGCCTACGTAATGATTCTGAATGGCAAACATAAAAGTGGATGCTTAACTTTTAGGCAGACAAAGCTACATGAGTTGAGTCCCATGAGATGACTGGTATCAAATCAACAGAGGAGTCCACCTAAATCCTGCCTGTAAGGGTAGATTCATAAGATTTACATGTGAATGACTGCTTTGTTACAATGCCTATAAAGCCATCTGAAGGACAAGCAAACACTGACAAATTAATGAAACATGAGGGTAGATACTGTGCTGTATCAGGGCTGAGTTGGGGCTGCTTTGCACAGCTCTTTGGGAACCAAAATGATCTATTGACTAGTTTGCACCAAACACTGAAGCAGTCCCTTCATACAGGAAGAATATCAGGACATGTACAGATGTTGTAATATCTCTTTCATCATACTCATTCTCTGCAAAATAGAAAAAGAGAACTTTTGAAACTTTCCAGAAGCAGAGTGTTTACAATCACCGTAAATGTCCACTGAAGCCATGGGTAGGCAAAGTTTTTTCTCAGTTATGACACATGTATAGAGAGCTTAGATTCTGCAATTGATTAAATTTGTAGGAAACAACTGTTGTATAAACTCTGAAATTTCAAATAAGCACTTTATCTACTCTTGCCAAATAAATTTGATTTTCATTCAATTAATGAGACACAAGTGTACTTTACTGAAAAGTATCCTAATCCAGTAAGTGCCGTGATATCTTCCATAAAAGTAAAATGAATACTTTTTCCTTTAGATGCTGAAGTAATAAAAAAGCAGCACATTTTCCAGTCAAATAATTTAAGTCTTCTAGGTCTTTTCTTGTCTTCCATGAGTTCTTTGTAACTTTATCAAAAGAAAGAACAGAGGGAAAAAATAACTCAGGAAAAGAAGAAAAGAATCATTGCTGACCAGCTTTCTTATAAAGAAAAGAAAGAAAAAAGAGAGTATCAGATAAATTTTCTTTTTACTAACAGTTGCTGAAATCCCTGGGGAAAGAATTTTAATGCTATCCCTTCAAGAGGAAAAAAGCCTGAGCCAGCAGACTGGTATTACAATACTTTTTAAGGTTCCCCTGGGGAAGCTAGAGAAGAGAAAATGGATGTAATGGGAGGTATGGGGCAGGGGAATGTGCAGGGAATGCCTAGACTTTTATCCAATGTAATTCCAGTCCAGGCTAACTATGCAGCTGCCCTTGGATACTTCCAGCATGCAAACTTCCTGAATCCAATTACGCAAGATTAAAATATAGACATTAAATGTACAGGACACAGAAAAAAATTGCCCGATCAGAGACCTTAGGAAGCCCCTGTGTTTCAGGAAGCTAGGCATCTCCTCCGACTCCAGGTGTTAAAGGGAGAAGGAAATAGTACAGGCCATTTTTTAGGAGAATGAAACATATTTTCTGGTATGTGCTGGCATGCTGCCTTGGAAAAAATGGATGCAACTTTTAGGACCAAAGAAGTATCTGCATGCAAACTGCCCCTTTGTCCATGATGCGTATATTTCAGAAATACTGAGGAATGTATATTTCCATTATACAAGCAAAAATGTAAAGATTATTGCCAGAGAGATTTTTATGGTATACAAACAACAGTATTATATCTCATCAGAACAATCAAATTACTTAATCTTGAAAGCCTGTTTCTCTTCCTTGGTTATACCATGGCCACTATAATAAAGTAACATATTCTGGTTCGTAAGTATTGAAGTGCAAAGTTTTTCAAATGTGGAGGCCAGAGGTTAGGAATGTCTGGGAATCTGGCTTCTCATCTTTAAATATTCAGCAGATCAAATGTCAAGGACAAAAATAATCCAGCAGTAAAGGCATTAACAATTGGAATTTCAAAGCTCTGGAGTACACAGAGATTAAATCGAAAGATAGTTTCTCAAATATATGGGATGAGAAAAAGAAACAGCAGTCTGCAAGGAAGGAAGAAAACCTGTGAAGTTTAGCTATCCAGTTGAATTTCAGAGATGTAGAAAGAACTAAATAAACTGAAAGGCTTTATGGGATCTTAGAGGATTATTTAGGTACTTGCTGCCTGATGATAACATTGGTTATGACACTGAATCATTATAGATATATTGATGCAATAATATCACAAGATTGCCTGATAAACACTACAGAAATACTGTTTCTGCTGTTGGATGCTGTGCAAGCAGCTTTTTGGTTAGCTGAAAATTAAAGCAAGCCCCAGAGAATACAGGATCTTGAGGAAATTCAGACAGAGATAAGCAACCTCAAGATAAAGAAAATGAAAGAACCTGATTTAAGTTCAAAGTACAAACAAGCACATCCATACGTAAACACAAGTAGGCATGCGGTCACGCTCAAGAGACTTAATGGAGGAAAGGTGGAGGAGGAAAAATAGGAGGCCACAGTTCAGTGGAGATCCTTAATTGATTAGAATGCCCACAGCAGTAAGAGACAACTGGAGGAATCAATTAAATATTACAGATGAGTTACGACAAGCATAAAACTCTTAAATAATAAAGTGCAAACAAAGGACTAAAATGAAATTAAAAAGGAACCAAGAAAATGAGATATGTTAGAGGATTGCTTTGTGCCTTGCACATTCAAATGTTTTCTTTCTCCACACATCGCAGTTCTTGGGTTTAATACTGCATTTCTTTGTGGAAATTGAAAGAGCCCATTAAAATAACTGTAGTGTTCAATATGATAATCACGTTCAAGCATTTCAGGAAGGGGCGTACTGCTTTCTCTAGTTCAGTCTGCTGGTCATGGGAGGAGGAAAAACTTTCCAGTGAAATATGGTTTAACAAATTTACGTAATAAGATTGTATATCACCTCCTCACACAGAAGCCATAAATTGCTTCAAGCTTGCTATAAGTTATCCTAACGTAGTTATATACTAACCACTGACATTTTCTCTAGAAGTAACTCTTAGCAAGCTTTAATAAACTCATGAATCTCACAGGTGACTGGCAGGCATTTCTAACTCAGGTAGAGACTCAGTGGAGAAGGTAAGCAAGCTGTGTTGAGACACTATACACACAAGGTAATTTCATCGTGTTGCAAAAGTCTCCTTAGGACTTCTGAGAAACTATTTTAAATAATATTGGTTTACATAAATCAATGTGGGTAGGTTTTGAGTTGTTTTGAAGTAAAACAGGACAAACACAGAAATATATATATAGTTACACTGCCTCTATGATAATACAACAAGCAAATAGTTTAACCTGAGAAATGCATCTACAATATGTGCAATGAGTCTATCAACTTAGTTTCACTGTATGCTTATCACAGAGCATTTCAAATGTCACAGTGAATTTGCAAGACACTTCCTCTATCATGGTACAATAATTTACATTCATATATATGTATTTACCTTTTTTTACCCCAGGGGGTTGAAGAGTACATTAGAAGCCACATTCAGCTTTCGATGGATACTAGCTTATCTAAAGAGAATATTTGAAGGTGTTTTTAATAGCATTAAATAACTATTTAATCTATAGCTGCAGTCAATTTGTATGTGCCAGCTATTTAAAAGGAAGGACACCACCAGGGAAGACAACATGAATACTCACATTGATCTCAATTTGTGTGAGATTTCACTCCACTTCCATCAATTTTCAATGAACTCAACTTTGGGGGAAAATAACTTTCAAGCTCAGTTAAAGAAACCCTTACATTGCATACACATAGTTTCTCACAATTAAGGTCAAATGCAACACCTGAATAATGACCCCCACTCTTAATGCAGAAACAGCTTTTAATGGAATTTCAGCTGACATCTTATAGGAGTAATTACCTTATGTAAGGTAAGAATGAAACTTTACCATCTTGCATTGGTGGCTATCATTATGCTGTTGTTTGAGAGTGGACAGAAGAAGAATTATACGTTCTTTGTAATTTACTACTCCCACGTGCAGTTATACACACACACATACAAATCTATACATTTTGATTATTTGAACCCAAGGAGTGGATATAATGGGGAAAAAAAATCTCTGTGAGGGTGATCAAGCAGTAGAACAAACTGCCCAGAGAGGCTGGTTGTGGGATCTCTTTCCTCAGACATATGTAAAATTCAACCAGAAAAGGCCCTGAGCAACCAAGTTTAGTCAAATCTGCTTTGAGTCAAGGGTGAGTCTAGATAAACTCTGCAGGGCCTTTCCAATCAAAATTATTCTATAATTCCATGATTCTGTAAATCATAAATCCTACTTAGTCTGACAAACTTTTCTGTATGGGGGGAAAAAAATGCTTATTTAAAAAATCTGTTCCTCTGAAATCATGAAAAAAGATTTAGCTCAAGGAAAAAAAGGAAAGGCAGATTTCCAGCTAATGTTTCAGGTGTGACCCACCACTCCCTCCAAGTCCTGAAATAGTATAACACCAAAAAGTTGTGGACCTTTTATGAGTGACAGCCTAGCATTAAGTATGTATACTGCCCAAAGCAAGATCTTGTGAACACTTCCCTACTAATACAAAATTCTGCAGTTGTCAATACATTGCATAAAATTATTTTAGACAGGCATTAGGATCTTTTGTAACCTGTCATTGGAATTATTTATACGCCTCCACATAAAACATAACCAGTTGCTTTCACTTTCATGACTCAAAAGTCTTTCTCCCTTGTACAAGACCCAGTAAGACCCTCAGAAAATAACACTCACAGCAATGTTATTTATATATTTATATATTATTATTCATGAAAAAACATAGGAAAGGATGACTACTTTCACAGACAACCCCACATCTCACTGCAACTACTATTTCTTGATAATCAGTACATTCAGTTAAACCACTTGTTTCTTTCTACTGAGCAACTGTTGATCCAACAGTTTTCTGAGTTTTGGTGGGAGATCCTACAGGAAAAGGAAATCATAAGGGAGGAAGATGTTAGACCTATTGGGGGATAAGGAACAGCTTATGATAAAGGAAAGACTACAGGGCTCCTGAGACAGTGAGCTCCACAAGAAACTTTCTCTTGTATTATCTGTAGCTTCATGTGCTACCCCACTGCTGAATCCTCAGTTTGCTACAGCTTTTTTTTCCCATTTTTCTTTTTCATGGGTAACTTGCAGATTTTTTTTATGATTAAAAATATGACAGTTATAATTTTTCTTTCCTTGGGATCTACATCTATGAAAAAAAAAATGCTTGATACCAAGAAAGCTTGGATTTGCAGGAAAAAATGAGCAAAGTGAGAAGGTTAAGAAAAGCCCTTTAACAAATGTGTTGAAGGAATTTATCAATAAAGAAAAGCAAAATAAGCATTTTGTGTTTTAGTCTGGGGAGATGCCAAGCCTTTAAACCCTGAATCACAAAAAGCTTTAAGAAAGTCTTACCAAATGCAAGGTCACATACTTCACTACTAACAGCATGAATCTCTGTTCTTAGCTCACTGCTCTGAAACCAGAAACAGCTGAGAAGAAACACAAGAGCATCCATCCCGCTCTGCAGAAGAATGGTGATAGTGAGGCCACACCTAAAAATGGAGGAGTGTGAGGAAATTGCCACTGACTAAGTCTGTCTATGGTGGCTTCAAAGATAATATTACATCACAGGAGAAAATTTCATATTACTATTATGGTGAAACAAAGAACAAAGAACACAACTGAACAAATTACTGCTAGGCTCTGCACAACAGATGTTAGTACTTAGGAAGGTAAATATGAAATAAGGTTTCTACTGGAAATTAACGATCATTGATTTAATCAATCCTACTATGTAGTTATTAACACCCTTAAACACCTAAGAATGTGTATGTAAATATATCTGCATACACACATAACCTCTATATATACATGGTAATTCCACTCATGGATTTTGTAGAAATTTGGCTAGATTGTGAACTTAAAAAAGAAAAAAAAAAAGAAAGAAAGAAAAAAGAAAGTCAAAATTACTGTGCAGAATACAATCATATGCTCACATATGAAATTCACATTAATATGTACACATGCACAAGCTTAGAAGAATATGCTTTGCCTGCTTGATAAGCCGGGAATAGGGTAAGGTTCCCCTTTTTCCACCAGAATAGCCTGAATTCCAGAAAGTGTTTACTCCAACAAAGTTTGTACCAACAAACTACGAAAGGCTTACCCACTGGACTCTTACTGCTAACCCACAGGTTACTGCATGGGATTCCTCTCACTTAACTAAGTTCATTGAAATAGAATAACTCCCCTGTTAAGACCTATTATTTCAGCTAGTCACCATAGCTGTATCTTTGGCAAATTTTTGTCTGATTCCAGACACCCAGAAGTACAAACTTTGTTTCCAAGACATTGCAGCTATCATCAAAGACTACATATGGAAGGAAGAACCTTAAGTATTTTCTTCTGCCAAAACCCTGATTTGCCTTTCTCAAAGTACACTAATGAGTGTGATATTATCCACACTAACTCATTCTTTTTCTTTCTGTCTCTTTCTATCTGCGCATGTAAACATATCAACAAGAAGGACATAAAGAAAGGGACAGAGATACATATTTAATTTTCATTTTCTTTTCTTCAAAGCTTTCCAGAGGAAAAAAAAAAAATTCCTATTACATTTCATTTTATTTTCAATCTTTTCCTCAGCTGGGTAGCTGGTATTCTTGCTTGTGAAATGAACAGTAATATAAATTCTACTTCATACTGCTAATCTTCCTAGGGTAAAACTTTTCTGTTTCCTGATTTACTGTGTATTCAAACTTCCTATTCTTGAGGTTGCCTTGTTATATATAGGAAAAAAAATGATCTCTCATTTGCTAGCACTGTGTAATCATTTGGTGATGTTTGATCGTGTTCATTTATTGATTTATTGGAGCCATGGATAAATTATTTATTTTTAATACACAAGAATCTACCTGCTTCCCTATTCTTGTGTAAAAGATGATCAGAAGATTACTGCAACAGTAAAAATAAAAATAAACCTGTAATTCCCCAAAGAAATCTTCAGATATCTTAGTAAATTTTGTGGTGGAGCCCCACTAATCCAAACAATCCAGATTAGTCACAAATTGTTATTTCTTCAGGATGATGGATGTGGTGAAAATGTATATATTTTCCACGTAATATTGTGGAGATTTTTGTTTGTTTGCTTTTGGGAGGTGGGGTGGCAGATTCCTTTTGGAAATGAAACAAAGAGAACAAGTAATAAGACAGACAACCACTGAACTATATGTAATAAACAAATATTTATGTGACAGCAACTGCAGAAGCATCAAAAAGCTAGTATTATTGCAATTAGTGAATTCCTTCTGGTGTAAGGAAAGTGTTTCTCATTGATTTGGAAGACTTTTGAATCAAGTCACATGAGTGCTATAGGCACTGTAGTCCAAAGTAAAGGCACAGCACCATTTAGACTGTTAACAGAATGTAGGTGCCAGTGTATGCATGGACCTACTATGCCCTGAGGCACCTTATGGGTGCTAGGATCCCAATAGCTCACTTATTCCAAACAATTGAGCTCTAGAAAAAGCCAAAGAAAGACCTTACAGATACTTAATTTTTTCAATACTGAGCAGGTAGGTGGCTATGCCAGCACTGAGTTTTCTTCTGAACTGTGCTACAGATTACTGCCCTTCTAGTTTACATGTCCTAAATCATGAAGTCTGATTTCATTTGTGAAGGGGTTTCAGCCCATACCTTAAGCAAGGGCTGCTAGTTAATAAGCCAGACTAGAAGGTGGTCTCTTAAAAACCTTTTATAGTACAGAAAAAAAAAAAAAAAAAAAAAAATTGTGCAAAAGTTTCATGCCTTAAAGTCAGCAAGTGAAAAGGAGAATGGTTATGCCTCCTAAGTAAACCCAAAATGGCTAGCATGCACCGTTGTTATTAAAAGGTGCTTTAGATGGTAGAGCACAGTTACAGTAGTGCAGGGAAAACCCAGCTCTCAGCCAGAGCTTTGGAAACAAGCCTAAAGATCTTGAAATGGATGATGTTTCCATGCAGAGCTTGTTCAAGGCAAGCTAAAACAGCTCATGGGTGAGATTTTTCAAGTGATGTGTGGTGGACTTGGCTGTGAGGCTGCCACAGTCATGATTCATTGAGTTTTTCAGGGTTTCATTCATAAAGGTTATCTCCGATCCCAGAGTTTATAGATGTAACCTCCAGATAAGCTTAACTGGTCATCAGGAGTTCAATGTGTGGAAACATTAAGATGAAAGAAATCTAAGGATTCATTGAATGGGAATGTTCTTCACACAGGCTAAAGAGAGTACCAAAGAAATATTTTCCAAGTTTCAGAAAAATATATTATAGATTAAATGGACAAGTCATACAGTGAACACCATAAACCTGTATTACCTCTCTCTTTTCTTTTTTCTTACTATTATAATACAATTGACCATGAACACATGTTCTGACTAAAGGAGAAAAAAAACTTAAGCCTGAAAGAGGTGACAACTTTTGCAAAGCTCTATATGTCACTTTTAGTGACTAGTTTCTTTGTTGTTTTCTGAATAACTCAATTACTATTCCCAGCTCATACCAGGAATGCAATTCTTTTGCTTGTCTGATTATTCAAACCCTGCCCTCACATGCTCAAAGTTTAAGATAAGGATCAGGTAATACAAAACTTTTATCTTGACAAAGACTTTCCAGAATATTTTCCCCCAACAGCTATTGGTGAATATACAATATTAACCTACCAAAAAAACATGGTAAACTTAACCATTGACAGAAACTATACAAAGTTTATTCTTCTCAGGGAGATATATGCATTGCATTAATCTTGTGTCACTGTAATGTTAAAAGGCCACTAAAAGGCCATTGCTTCAGGACAAGAGGCAATGAGCACAAGCTGAAACGTGAAATTCTGTTTGAACACAAGAAAACACTCTTAGTTTGAGGGTGACTGACCATAGGCACAGAGATGCTGTGGAGTCTCCAACCTCAGCTGTTCTGTGATTTTGTGAAAATGTTCAGAGATTCACTGAGCTTGTCACTGTATCAATATGTAGGTGGAAAAGTTACTTCTAAAGAAATGAAAACCTAATGTTCTCTTCCACTGCTCCTCAAGATGTGTCTCTATACATACCAAAGTACACTTCAGAAAATTAAAGTCTCACTGGTTATGGCAAAGACAATGTACAATATGTTTGTTGGAATTGCTTTAAAAAGAGTGACTGTACATGCACAGACAGAGGCCACAGCTCTTCCAAAAAAAAGTTTACTCATTGAAACACAGCAGTTTGATTGCTTATTATTGTATCAACTTATCCCTATAGTTTGACATTGGCTATCACATCTATAATCATTTATAATAGTAGACATCACATTTATAATAGTAGACATTTTTCTCTATCCCATTCCAAAGCAGTAAATCAAAGTCTAAAAACCAAATTCAACCACACCCAGATAATTTCATAACCTTGCATTTGAATTCTAAATATCTCTACCCCTCACAGGACTATTCAGTCCTATATAACATCAACTATAGCATCATCAGGTTCTTAGGCATCATTTCAAATATTCGTCATGTTTATAGTACATTAGTAGCTCCTTCATTTGCACAATGTGGATAAGGATGCTTAGCTGCCTGTTTAAAGGGCTTAGAGAACTATGTGGGTGAAAAGAACATGTAAGAGGGAGATATTCTTCTTGCTGGAATTCAGACAACCATGGCCAGCTTTTCATTCTCCATTTGCAAATTCAATTCTAAAACTTATTGCATTTATATTACAGATAGCAAATCACATCTATCAGAAACATCAAAGCTACGTATATTTGATTTTAACCACTAGCCTGGTAAGCAATATTCTGCAGAGTTAGTTCTGATTTCATTCCAGACAAATTGCAAACCTCGTTAGTGACAATGTTTTGGTTTGTTTTTATCCTTTATTTGTATTTTGTTTTTTGTCTCTTCACTTATCCTCTTTATTATAATGCATCTTACTCTCCTCTAATTTATGTATAGCTGTGCCCAGCCTCAAAACGTCATTAAGTTGATAGGTCACACTTTAAATTAAGCTTGTCAAGTAAAAGTGTAATTTAGATCCAATAAAACAGTTATTACCACTTTTAATTAGGAAAAGTAGGAGTCAGGTCTGTCTGAGAGACATTCCTAGACATAACCATGCAGAGAGCTGGTCTACGTGTTTTTTCACTCAAGTCAACTCAATGATTATTGCAGTACTTCTATTCAAATTCAGCTGAGGGTGCATTCATCTGTCAGCAGAACAAACCTCAATTAAAGAAAAGAAAGATATTTCGAAATTATAGTTTCAAGTGTTCAGCAGATCTTGAGTTTTAGTTGATTGTAATGGTGCTGTCTCAGATTTAATAAATGGCAGTGTCCCTTTTGAAAGTAGTTACAGATGTATTTTTGCAACATCCAAGGTCAAGCAATTGGGATGAAGACTAATATTGATCAGTCTAAAAGCAATGGATTTTTTTTTTTTCCTCCCGTTGGTTAGTCACACTTGTCAGTGCCTGAGCAACAACATATTATCTGTTCATACCTGTCAGTTTAAAAGGTAAAGATAAACACAGGCACAATTTTCAGTCATTGTTGAAAAGGGAGATACAACCTCAATAGCAAACTTAAATACAGAATGTATAGAATGCAACAGGATATAGTAAGATACAATTGGGGAATTTATAAAACATCTGCAGATGCTAAGTCTACTTCTGATAAGTGTTACTGCTCCTCTTCATTGTATCAGCAGTAAATACATTGACTGTTTACTGAGGAAGCTAATAAAGATACCTTTGAAATGTACATTAATTCATAAAGTGATGCAGTGTTTGTTTGGGAGACCAGTTCTGATCACATGTGCACAGATTTTAGGTTAATGCGGCTGTACAGAGATTGAGGGTGCTAGCCTTGAATCACACCAGTGGCAGAGGGGAATCAGGCCTGTGGCATACACTAGTCCACAGTTTCAATTTCTCACTCAGCTGTTTTTGTTACATGCTATGTCTTTTTGATAGATTCCACAAAGTTCTCCTGTGCTTTTGGCTGTAAAAGAAGGATAGTTTCATTCATCAGAAAACTAAATGGCTAAACGAAGAAAAGAACACTAGTATGAAAATAAACACTACTCTATCTGAAAGCAAATGCAAATCTAACATGAAAAATGTCATATTTAGCTAAAAGATGTGGAAGATAACTGTTCTGTTTAAGAATGCTATCTAGAGTGATCTTTACCATTCCAAGGGATGCACAATAACCTATCCTTCCATCACACAACTTTATATAACATGTTCTTTTTCTTTGTTTGTTTTTGGATGCCCATTGTATATATGTATGTACAAATATATATAGGCAGATAGATAACTATATTCTCATGGTTTTGGGCTGGGATAGAGTTAATTTTCTTCATAGAGGCTTGTAAGATGCCATGCTTTGGATTTTTGATGAAAATAGTGGTGATAACACACCCATGTTTATAGTTGTTGCAGAGCAGTGCTTACACAGTCAAGGAGTTCCCAGTTTCTCGTGCTGCCCTGCCAGCAAGGAGGCTGGGGGTGCACCAGAAGCTGGAAGGGGACACATCCAGGACAGCTGACCCAAGCTGAACAAAGAGATATTCCACACCATATGGCGCCATGCTCAGCAGTAAAAGTTGGGGGAAAGAAGAAGGAAGGGGGGACCTTCCTAGTGATGGCTTTTGTCTTCCCAAGAAACCGTTACGCATGAAGAGCCCTGCTTTCCTGGAAGTGGCTGAACACCTGCCTGCCAATGGGAAATAGTGAATGAATTCCTTGTTTTGCTTTGCTTGTGTGCACACTTTTTACTTTACCTAGTAAACTGTCTCAATCCATGAGTTCTTGCACTTTTACCTTTCTGACTCTCTCCCCCATCCCACCTGAGAGTGAGCAAGAGTCTGCATAGTACTTGGCCACCTGCCAGGGTTAAACCACAACAATATATACATATACATATATATATACACACATACATACATGCATACCTATATATGTGTGTATACAGAGAGAAGGAGAGTGTACTTTCCAAAGTTGTTTCAAAGGACTGAGTGGTAAATGTCAGTATTTGAAAATCTAGGTATTTTTTCTATATCTTGAGTCACCAGATATTCTTGTTATCTCATATTTTCCATACAGCTGCTTCTTAAAGTATTAGAGTGGCAGGGTTATGTGCTATAGCGGTTCATCTGTAATGGGAAGTGATCAGCTCACCTCTATAATTGCTTTTCTAGAGCTCCAGGCATAGATTTGCCATGAACATTTAATCCCCTCTCATACACCATCCACTATGTCTTGTCTTCTTCTTCATTCCTGTGGCATAGGTACAATTCATTTTCCTAGCATTGTATGGCTACATCTGCCTGGCTCCGTGCTCTTACATGCTGGATGCAGTAAATCAGCAACAAGCAAAACTGCTTCCTAGCAGTCTAGGACAGATTCCTTTTTTTTTTTTTTTTTTAATGTAAAACCCCATGCTGTCCTCCTACCTACCATATGCCCTGATATTGGGAAAGGCATCGTTCATGGGACCGCCTTCAATCCAACCATTTTTTGTGTCTGCCCCTGCATCTGCTGAATGTAAAAACAAACAAACAAAAACAAGCAACAACAAAAAAGAATGCAAAAATCAAAAACAAACAAACAAACAAACAAACAAGCATAGGTTTATCTTTCCTAGTGTAACCTACTATTCTGTTTTCAGGAATGGCCAAGGGTAGATCCACGTGGATGAATGTATGAATAATACAAGCACTTGGTGATACTCTTCTAGTCTTTAGCAGTTTGTGGCTTAAAGGGACTTCCTTCTTGTTTTCATCGATGATATGTAGTCTCTATTTTGTATGCATCTTTGCATTTAATAGGTCATTTTTACTATTTGTTAAATTGTTTTTTGTTTGTTTGTTTTTGCTATTGTTTTGGAACTAATTATGTTTTTAGCATCCATGCACTATATCAATACTATGAAATTAAACAGAGCTAGGAAATATTCCCCAAACTGGAACTAGATCATCTGTTACCCTGCTATAACTGTCCCTAGCACAGTTTTGGTTTGTACCAATTAGAGGACTCTCAAATAATTTCAAGGAACAGTTTGGGAGTTAGGCAGAAACTAGGCCCATTCCCAATAGGTCGTTTGGATGCAGTCACTCTGTCTTAAAGACTACAAGAGTGTAGAGCAAATGCTAGCTGTTGCTTGCCAGTCAGCCTCAGTGCCAAAAAAACAATGCCATAAATATATCTATATCTAGCATATCTAGTCTTAGCATTCTAATACAGCAAGGAATTCTACAGTTTAATCTTGACTTATTCTAAAAGCCTCTTTTTCAAATCGTTTGAAATCTACCCCCAGATAATTTTTTGTGTTCCTTAATTCTTCTTTACTGTGTTCTTGCAGTCGTTAAACTACATAAGCAGAAAAATAAAATAGCTGCAGTATTAAGAAATAATCTAATGGCCAGATCTAAGACTAATGTAGCAGAAAACTAAAGCCAGATGAGGTACCTTTACTTAAACAACATGATTTGCTAAATTATTATTGTTAGCAAAAATGTGTTGAGAAACTGTTCAGATGTGTAGCATATGAGGATATGTATAACATACCAGGATAAACAATGAAATTTGTTAAATGACATGGTAAATGCCTACAAAGAAGTGTATGTCTTTAAAAGCACATAGCTAGCACATAGCTAGATATGGTAATTCAGTTAAAAAATATTTGGGACTTTTTATTCAAAATATGCTTTCTGAAATTCATCCTTCAGATATATTAATTTGGATGACAGCCAGGCTTTCTGATCCTATTAACCACATTTGAAAACCTTCATATGACTGGAAAAATATAAGAACCATACCACATTTCAGAATAATAATAAGAGGACTCTGTAAGTAATTCACCATCAAAGAATTATAAAGTCTTCTACCACTGGACAGGCACATGTCAGGGGACAGGGGTAGTCTGGTAACTTTGACCTAAGCAATTCCAACTATCCAACTCTCTCCCACAACTGGGTGTTTGATTCACCTGGCGGCTTTGAGCCAAGATATCTCTGTTGATAGGTGTATCCCCAGCTTGGGAATTTTTCTTGAACTGCTGAGAAGACACCAGCTGCCCACCATGCTCATAATTCATGCACCCACATTACATAGAACAACTACATAAAGTCTCCCCACAGTTTGGGCACAGTTTGAATGTTAACAAATTCACACTCTTATCCACTACACTCATCGCGTATCTTTCCATCTGCTATTGTGCTCTGTATGGAAAGAAGGGATTGTATATTTTGTCAGATACAAATCATAAAATAGAATAGCAGTGAATGTTTCTAAGCTTAATCATCTTCACCGCACTTCTCATCACCTCTCAGTTCCACTACAGTAAGGTCAAAATTTATACGCAACTGTATTAAGGCCAGAATGAGCCACTAGATAATTAGCTTCCTATACATTAAAAATAACCACATCACCTCTCTGTTGAGCCCAGTATCATGTATGTGGCTGATATGTAGCTTGATTTAAAAGGCTGAGATCCAAAAAGCATCCAGTCTTAATATGCAGAAACGCAGAGAGAGAAAGAACTTACTAATTCTCTGAGGAATTCATTCCAGGAGCTCATCACTCTTATTGTTTGAACTTTTGATCTTTTGAACTTATTTCTATTTTGAATGTGACTGGCTTCATTCTGGCTTCAGATTTTAGCCAGGCAGTTATACGCCTCCTTCCATTTGAGCATTCTGGCTTTGCTCTTCTGACTGCTACTTGTAAACTGGTATATGAAGGAAAGACCCTTACACTGTGATTTCAGCAGGACTGAGTGAAAGTAGAAACTGAGCTGTTTAAAATAAAAAAAGAAATAAAAAAAAAAAGTTCACCCATTTAAGCACAAATATCTTCAATAATTAGCAATAACAGCAAGGGGAATACAATTACAGGCAAACCAAATTGCTTTTTATTTAAATGTTCTCTTTTTAAAATGTATCCCAGTGTGAAAGTCCCTCTTTAAATTAGTGAGAGCATGCATAATCTCAATGTCTCCACTGGGGGTTGTAGGAATATATGTTCTCTCACTTGCTTAGTTGCGCATTTAGGGGATTAGAACAAAATTATACAGCCCTGGGTATTTTATAATGACAGATATCAATAGTAATTTAGCTAATTGAGTGTATTCCAGCTTTATTTTAATTTACTGGTGTTTTTCACTTTATTCTTTGTTATTTAGTTCTGCCTGAGTATTCTATTACAACTATAAGCCTTGACCCTGCAAACTCTCGCTCATAGAAATAGACTTTTCTTGCCATATGAGGAAGCAGTTTTATAAGTAGATCTGTAATCATCAGAGAGAACACTTAAGAAACTAGGGCAAAGAAATGCCTGTCTCAGTTTCTAAAGCTTTTTAATCTACCAAGAAAATAAATCCAATAAATGTTTCAGTAAAGTTTTTTAAGAGAAAGTTTTTTAAAATATAGGCAGTTTCAGTTTGTCTCATTCAACTTCGTGCTCTGTTGTTCTGTATAATAGAAAATTAAACAACCTGAGTGAGGTTGAACTTCCATATTTATCAGCAGTTGGAGAAATGTACTGCTTACTGAAATGTACTGTTTTTGCCGAGTTCTGATAAAAACAAAGAAATCACCCTGTTTGGGGAAAGTTTTTCATGGTTTACTGAATATTTTGAACATGCTACAACTAACCCGAAGGTAATAATAAAATCTAATGAAAGTTACCACAGATCTGCTGGACAAGATCAAAGCTAGGAAAAAAATAAAAATAAAAAAAAGAATCATAATCTTTATAGTGTACATTCTTGTAGTATTAGCTCATTTAATTCTCATAGACTATGAGGAAGGGACTTCATCTCTTTCTATAGTTACTGTGAGTGTAATGCCTGAGTACTTCACAATTTTTTATGTATTTAACAAGTCTGTGAAATATTATCTTTGTTTTATATGTGAGGAACTAAAACAAACTGAGCAAGCAGACCTGTAGATAATCACCAAGCAAATCTATCACCCTGTAGGGATCTCAAGGTCTCTTTTGCTATAGTATAGCAAACAACAATTAAACTATTCTTCCCATAGTGTCTGCTACTTCCATTTGCAAATCACACCCAAACAAAACAGCCCATCCGAAAAAAATGTTAAGTTTTTCCTTGTAAACTGAGAAAGATATAGCTCAGAAGACTTATGTGTGTCTCTGTGGCACAATAGGTCAGCGCGTTCGGCTGTTAACTGAAAGGTTGGTGGTTCAAGCCCACCCAGGGACGAGTGTTGTTATCTTTTGTTCTTTTACAAGGTACATTGAACCATGGGAGAGAGTCCAATGAAATGCTGCAAAGAGGGATAAAAGAGTGGAGCATCTCTCCTATGAAGAAAGACTAAGCTGGGAGTGTTCAGACTGCAGAAGTGAAGGAAGGCTCAGGTGAGGGGGGTGGACCTCAATGTCTAAAAATACCTGCAGGGAGGGTGCAAAGAGGATAGAGGTGGGATCTTTTCAGAGGATCTCAGTGACAGAAGAAAAAGCAATGGGCACAAACTGAAACACAGGAGGTTCTCTCTGGACACCAGGAAGCAATTCTTTACTGTGCGGGTGACTGAGCACTGGCAGAGGTTTCCCACAGAGGCTGTGAAACCTTGCCCCTAGGAAATCCCTGGACATGGTCCTGGGCAACCTGCTCTTGGTGTCCCTGCTTGAGCAGGAGGGTTGGACCAGATGACCTCCAGATGTCCCTTCCTCAACCTTTCTTTGATTCTGTGGTGACTTCGCACTGTTGGCTAGCTAAACTCCAACACACTGTTCTCTCATTCGCCCTCCTCAAAGAAAAAGGGGGAGAAAATATGGTGAAAAAGGGCTCAAGGGTTGAGATAAGGACAGGGAGATTACCATTATGGGCAAAACAGAATCAGCATAGGGAGATTAATATAATTTGTTGCCTATCATTAGAAGACTGGGCAGTGAGAAACTACAAGCAAACTAAAAACACCTTCCCCCCACGAACCTTATTCTACCTCCTCCCCCCAAGCAGTGCAGGGGAATGGGGAATAGGGGCTGTGATCAGTCCATAACACTTTCTCTTTTGTTGCTTCTTCACGGTCACTCTCTGCCCCTGCTCCACGTGGGGTCCCTCCCACGGGATGCCGTCCTTCCCAAACTGATCCTGCGTGGCCTTCCCACAGGCTGCAGCTCTTCCAGAACTGCTCCCATATGGGTCCGTACCACGGGGTCCAAACTGCTCCAAACTCAGGACCAAACTGCTCCAACATGGCTCCCCCACGGGCGGCAGCTCCCACCAGGCCTCCTGCTCCTGTGTGGGCTCCTCTCCACAGGCTGCAGCTCCGGCCTGGGGCCTGCTCCTGCGGGGGCTCCCATGGGCCGCAGCCTCCTTCAGGCCACATCCACCTGCTCCATGTGGGCTCCTCCATGGCTGCAGCGTGGAGATCTGCTCCGTGGGGTACCCATGGGCTGCAGGGGGACGGCCTGCTCCACCATGGGCCTCTCCATGGGCTGCAGGGGAACTTCTGCTCCAGAAGTTGTGCAGTAGTTTTTTCCCTTCCTTAACTCTGCTCTCCCAGAGGCACACCCAGCGTCACTTATTGGCTCAGCTCTGGCCAGCGGCAGGTCCCTTTTGGAGCCGGCTGGAGCTGGCTCTGATCTGACATGGGACAGCTGCTGGGCTCTGCTCACAGAGGCCACCCTGCAGCCCCCCTGCTACCAAAACCTTCCCATGTAAGCCTAATACAGATTCTCACAGATGGTACTATACCAAAGAGCTACATCAAGTCTGGGGGTCTAGGTGTACCCTCTGCCATCAATATTTACCTATTTACTTTTCAGAGTGAAAGACATACTTCTTATTGTGATTAAATTGTTTACCAAAATAAGTTGTAAACATGCTTTATTCACGATTGTTTGCTTGTTTTATTTGCCCTCTTGATAAGTACTCCAAGGCCTGACCTCTCTATCACAGCAGTCAAAATTCCATGAACCTACATAAAACCACATCTGCTGCATCATCCTTTGAGAGGCCTTTCCACCAGCCTGGGACTGCTGGAGTGGAAGACACTGAATGTGTTCTCGATGTGCTCTCCAGTGGTCATGTGAGTCTAACAAAACATAGAACCCTGTGGCTGGCCACAAAAAGAGTATCTGAACATGATTTTTAATCCTGTTGCTCTCTAAATATTTTTATGCAATAAAATATGCAATGCAATATTTTTTTATCAAGACCGTATATTCCAATGATCTGTTGCATTCTTAATTCTACTAAAAGCCATACTGGGATTGAGATTTTATAAGTGTGCTTACAGTTTAAATTAAGCTGTTGAAGGTCAAATTCTTTATTGTTAATAGATGATAAAGTTAAAATACCTTTATAGATATCTACT
The DNA here is from genome assembly GCA_013399115.1 of Anseranas semipalmata. Classification (NCBI taxonomy): domain Eukaryota; kingdom Metazoa; phylum Chordata; class Aves; order Anseriformes; family Anseranatidae; genus Anseranas; species Anseranas semipalmata. The sequence continues at coordinate 91,589 of VXAA01002622.1, forward strand.
GCCTACATAGAACAATGGCTGCAAACTACATTTGTCCCACAACTTTTTAATACAGTGAAAAAAATGGACACTTTCACAATGAGCATGTAGAGTCAGCAATGTTAGGAACATGTTGAATTTTCCCCCAGTAGATCCAGGACACACTCTGGGCCTATATCAAAGTTTTACAAAATCTTTTCAATACAGCTTTTCCTAGATCTTACTAAACTCTGGAGGATCAGTTGTTCATGAAAGACGTAGAACAGGTAACACGTCAGCAATATGAATAGCCTGACAATGCACTAAATTTCACCCATCTAACCTTGTTAGATTGACATTGTTGCCAGCAAGGAAACAAAATGTCCAAAAAAGGATAACATTTCCCCTGCTGTGGACTGTCCTGAAGTGGAAAACAGCTGGTGGATGCATGTTGAGACCCAAAGACTCTCACATTGCAGGATGAAAAATTGGCATAGCCTTCTAGACCATAATTCTGTCATAGACTGAATAGCCTGACCCCCAAATCTATGCAATACAGACATGTAGTTTAGCCATCTATAAGCTGTAATAAGTCAGTACAGGATTGTTCCCTACAGTATATTCTCGATTGCTTTATCCAGCCTAGTATTAAATTATTCAAGTGATGGGCTTCCAGTACTTCCTTGGGGAGATTACTACAGACTAATAGACCTCCCAGGAAGTTTTTCGGATGTAAAGCCTGCATTTTTCTTATCTCATTTTCATTCCATTATTTCTAGTTATGCTCCCTTGGACCTCTGTAAACAAATCCTTTGACTCCTCGGTGTTCTCACAGTTCAAATTTTTGTAGACAGATTTTGCATAGTGTAGTAGCCATTGTCTGGCCACTGGTACACATTCTGCCATTTTTCACTCCTTCTTCATAATCCATCTTTTCCATCTCTTCCTCAAGGTATTTTTCACTTGAGTTCCTTGACATGAAAAATAGCTGTAAATTGGTGGGTTATCAGCAATTTTAAATCATATTCTTAAATATGCAAAGTATATGGACTAAGGACTAACATCAAAAACTTGGCCAGTATGTCTTCTCATCATACTCATTTTATCATCCACAGCAAGGATGATTTGAAAGATTGATGTCCTTAGTGAAAACAAACCAATGGTTGGGAAAAAAAAAAAAAAAAAAATCCCAGAATGGAGTACATGATCTAATGATAGTCTTTCATAACATCAATCTTATCTCATTAATTTTCTGAGATGGACCATGTTGACAAGCATGTCTGCAAGTAATTTAGCCATGACCTGTCACTAGATTTGAGTTGTTCATGCTCAGTGTGATCATGCAGTGTGACTAGATTTCACCTGAAAAAATTGCTAAAGATTAGTTTCTGAGGAAGGTGTTTGTACTTGGCTGGCCTACATATTCCAGTCCCGAGTCTTACTAAATTCCAGATATTTTTTACTACTTTTTAAGAGCTTTCTGAGATGAAAATTCAAACCAACATTCAAATTCATCAAAAATCTTATAGCTCTGTCTACAGACTTCACAGATGTACTGTAAGTAATGGGAGTATTAAGGAATAGTTATATGTGATTTTCATTTTCTTTCACTGTAAATGTTTATAAACTACTAGACTAACAGGTAGTCAACACTCCTTCCATCTTAGTAACTTCTCAATATTTTACTTGAACAGAAAGCGACAATCTTATTTATTTAAATAATTCAGAAAATAAGTTATTCCTTTTCTTAGTAGTATGAAATATAGAATTTTTAACCAAATTTTGCAATATTTTTTCACCTGTCTTTGTAGAGTTTTCAACCTTATTTACCAAATTTTAGTTTATAATATTTACTTATATGTCTTAGTAATATGCTGTCAGCAAAATAAAGAAGGCATTGAAAATAAAATATGTGGATGGTCAGGATAAACCTAAATTTTCTGCATTTCCATTTTGAATAAATATTTTAATCAAAAATATATTTCCAGTGATGATGGATGACATTCAGACCACTGAATTTTAGACATTCAGATCAGACATTAAGTTTGTACAGTTGTGCAGGTTTTCTGCATTGGAGGTCTTAAGTTATCTAAGACTTCAAACATTCTTTGGTGGCACGTGTTGCTATACAGTGAAGAAAACTGTTCTAACATAGGTACTTCCGCTAGACCATTTATTATCCTTGTAACAATGTTTATAGTCTCTAGGTGGTAAAAACTGAAGTCAGTTTGAATCTAACTGTGTGTTTAATCACCTTATTCCTAAAGCTGTGGGAAGTCAGATGTCAAGAAAGTTTAGGGTTCTGTGATCTTTGTTGGGCCAGTCAAAAAGTACATTCTAACATTTCAATATTACTGGGTCAAGATTGACAGCAGTGTGCTATACTTTTTTAATCTACTTCCTATACTCTCTAAAGGTAATAATACTAGGAAAGATTGTGGGGGAGACTTCGGTGCTGATCCACACAGAAAGAGGTATCAGACAAAAAACACCAGACTCTCATTTATACTATGGCAGTTCTTTTTGGTAGACACAATTGTTGTTTTCCATTATTTTAAACTTTTCACTTTCTTCCGTGAAGGATTCACTTCTCTTATCCTAACAAAGCCCACACACTGTAATTATAGGAATGTGTAAACTAACTTTTTTTTTTTTTTTTTCCCTGACAACTATGCTGGACACACTACAGTCTGCACATAGCCTAAATTAAAACACCAACTGCCACTTAACTGTGCAGTAGGAAATAGATGATTCAGGTCCAACTCCAAAATATATATATATATTATTTATGCTGTACTTTGGAAAATATGTGACAGCAGCATCGTAAACAGCTGTGTGTCCTTACATCTTACATCTCATCATTTAGCATGTCTTAGTTCCTTTGCATTTTTCCAACCTTTTTTCCCCACTCAGGCATGATTGAAGTAGGGGAAGAATGCCAAGTTGATGCAGCTTGTTATGAAACTTCAACAGTTTGCTTTCCCTCAAATTAACTGAAAGGAGCATGGGTGCTTTTCCTACTCAGGTTTGACTGTCATGGAGAAAGCTAGCAATGTTAAACGGTTCTCTGGAAACTACAGTCATGTTTTGTTTTATTTGTCTTTTTTGTCACAATAGTTCAAAACTAAATAAAGTAGCTATTCTTAACTAGTTGTTATTAAACTGTTCCATCAAAGACCAGGCTGACATTTCATTTAAACCGGTAGATCATCTCCAATAGTCTCTAGCAACAGCTGTTTCAGGGGTAAGCGCCAAAAACTTTCCAGTAGTTTATGGGATAGTCTTTCATGGAGTTCTTTCTAACTCACAAAAATATGTTTTGTATGATTGAAATAGAGTCCACATATGTCCCCCCACATAACTTTTAAATAGTCTGTGCTAATATTCCTCTAAATGTTTCTTCTACTTTCCTTTTCCTTTTCCTTTTCCTTTTCCTTTTCCTTTTCCTTTTCCTTTTCCTTTTCCTTTTCCTTTTTCTTTTTCTTTTTCTTTTTCTTTTTCTTTTTCTTTTTCTTTTTCCTTCTTTTTTTGTCTTTCTTTTCTTCTTTTCTTCTTTCTTTCTTTCTTTCTTTTTTTTTTTTTTTTTTTCTTTTTTTCTTTTTTTTTTTTTTTTTCTGTAGGTCTTTGATAAGCTCTGATAGCATATGGGAGACAGAGAACAACTGTGTGTAGTATCAAACAGTCTCCATTTAGCTATACCTAGTGGTACCTGAGGACATCTACTCGGACAGGTGGTGATGACAGTGTGTCAGTGTCATTAACCCCACTTTGGAAGGCATAAAACCTTGTTGGTACAGAGCTCTGTTTGAAGTAACCCCATTGGAGAGGCAAGATTTACTGGTTCAGCCAGACGACCATAGTTCAAGCTCTTCTTGACTTCCAGCTTACAGCATGAAGGTTCTTGCACTTACCTGCACCCAGAAGTGTAGACACACCCTAAATGACCTTATTTGTTCCTATAAGTATGACAAAAGTTGAATTCTGGTGACTTCTGTAGTAAATAGCAGCAAATTGTACAACTGTCTCTTCTCTTACCTACTAGAGCTCTAATATTTTCTCCCATCAGGATGATTTGTTTGAAAATCTTAACTCAAAGCCTGTACCCACTCAAAAAAAAAAAAAAAAAAAAAAAAAAAAAAAGAGAGGGAGAGAGAAAAAAAAAAAAAAAGAGAGAGAGAGAGAGAAAAAAGAAAAATAAAAAGGCAGGTTTGAGAAGAGGTGAAAGCATTTCTGGGCACCTACTCAGGCCTCCTGCACTTTGGAGTACAGTTTGTTCTCAGGAAAAAGTATGAAAAGAAGAAATCTTTCACAACCAACATTATTTACATATCTAAATCTCTGTTTTTAAAACAAGCTTCCTGAACAGAAACCAATGAATCAAATTTGCCAAAAGAAAAACCTTGTGATAGCCAGAATTCTGCCTGTCTATGTTACAGATTTGAACTAGATGGGGAATGTAGCTAATGTAGCATGAACCTAGCTGAACCCTGAACTTGGGTGCAGGATTGGGAAGGCAAACCAACAAAAGGAAAGACCTGAGAGTTGAAAACACCAAAGGTCTCCAGAAAGTGCTGCAAGTGAGAATTTGTACTACATCTTTCGTTTCTCTTGTTATATAAATTGACTGTACTAGATGAAACAGTTTTGCAGTGGGAAATGGGATCCAGGGAATTACAGGCCTGTCAGTCTGACCCCAGTGCCAGGGAAGATCATGGAGCAGATCATCTTGAGTGCCATCACATGACACATGGGAAAATCAAGTGATCAGATGCAGCCAGCATGAGTTTATGAAAGAGTCCCGCTTTCAGCTCGGATAGAGTTAATTTTCTTCATAGTAGCTGGTATGTGCTACGTTTTGGATTTAGGATTTAGGCTTACATTAAGCAAAGGTCTTTTCAGCTTCTCACACCGCCCTGCCAGCAAGGAGGCTGGGGGTGCACAAGAAGCTGGGAAGTGACACAGCCAGGACAGCTGGCCCAAACTGGCCAAAGGAATATTCCATACCTTATGACATCATGCAGGACAATAAAAACTGGGAGGGTTGGCTGAGAGAGGGACAGCTACGTAGGGACTGTCTGGGCATCAGTTGGCAGCTGGTGAGTAATTACATTGTGCATCACTTGTTTTATA
>VXAA01002622.1:97884-115405 GCA_013399115.1 Anseranas semipalmata
AGTGTGGCCAGCAGGACCAGGAAAGTGATTTTCCTCTTGTATGAAGCACTCATGAGATTGCTCCTCAAATAACATGTTCAGTTTGGGGCCCCTCACTACAAGAAATTGCTTGAGCATATACAGAGAACAACAAGAAAGCTGGTGAAGGCACTAGAAAACAAGGAGTGACTGAGGGAATTGGGTTGGTTTAGCCTGGAGAAGAGGAGGATGAGGGGAGACCTCATCTTTCTCTACAACTACCTGAAAGGAGGTTGCAGCAAGGAGGGTGTCAATCTCTTTTCTCCAGTGACAAGTGATAGGACACAAGGAAACCACCTCAAGTTGCATCAGGAGAGGTTTAGATTGAATATTAGGAAGTATTTCTTCATGGGGAGGGTGATCAGTCATTGGAACAGGCTGCCAAGGAAGTGGTGGAGTCCCTGTCCCTGGCAGTATTTAAGAGACATGTGGACATGGCACTAAGTGACATGGTTTAGTGATGGGACTCAGTAGGTCAGCTTGATTGGTTGGACTTAATGATCTTGAAGGTCTTTTCCAACTTAGATGATACTATAGTTCTATGATTAAAACCTAGTCTGAAGTTTTTTAAATGCAATGAGGTATGAGTGAATGCAGGCTGCAGATGAGTGTTGAAACAAGGGTGAGATTTAATGGTATTGTTCTGGTCTGTTCACTTAGGAGGAATTTTCTGCCAAACATTCACCTAAGTTCACCTGGAATGATGCTTTAATGCTGTGAACGCTTTTGCATACACTAATAAATGAGACATCCTCATTAGCCACAAGTCTTGTAGATTCTCATACTCTCATTAATTAGCAAAGAGGTCAGTTTGATGGATGAGAAAGAGAAACCCTATTAGGTCTCACCACCCACCATTGCAAAAAAAAAAAAGAGAACTGAAGATTCAAAGGTACATCTTTAGTTTAATTGCATTTCACATTTAAATAACATAAAACTGTTGATTAGCAACAGAGCCTCTTAAATAACTTGGCTCATATCTTTGTGGTGTCACCGCGGCAGCCCCATTATTACATAGGTAAGGCCACTTTGGACATGAGTAAAGACTTATAGACCAGGCAAAAGGAGCATAAAGAAGAAGCTCGTGAGCCCTCTCCTAGACAGAATCTGAACTTTTCAGCCGCATGTCATGGGCCATATACATCTGATATTCTCCTTTCTATTAATTTGCAGAATAACAGTACCCAGTAGCATCAAACGGTGACATTGTCCAAGGACAGGGAAGAATCAGTCAAGGAGCCAGGATCTAATTTGTGAAACAATGCAAGTAGATGGATAGCAAAGAGAAGGAAGGTGAAGGTCATAGGGTCAGGAGCATTAAGCCACAGACTAGCAGTATGTATAGATCTGAGATTTCAAATTGACCTTGTACTTAAACATCTATTTTCTTTGGTCATAATTAATCTTAAACATAAGGTCTGTCAGGAGGATTTTGAACAATTTTACAATTTGTTTCTATTAGATTAGTCCATAAAGAGCAATCCTTGCTTCAGTTGTTGTAGTTATATTTGTATTACAAATAAAGATAGAGGGTGGAGGGGGAATGGAAAAGTATGATCAAAATCCAATCCCTAGGTATGATCCTAGGAGTTTACATACCCATCCACATGCCAGTAAAAAAACTCCTGTGCCACAGCTGAGGTAATGCTGTTTGATGTCATTATCACCACCGCTGCTCCAGCTAAAAAAATAGTAGTGGTAATTAGTAGTACAAAGAAGTCTGAAATCTTTTGTAGTCTATAAAGAATGAAATAATAACTTTTATGTAAAGGTGAACTGGCATCAAATCAACTTGGAGGAAGTTCCACCTAATTGGAGTCATTGGGCACTGCCTATTTTTCAACAACAAGGAGATCCCTGGTAAAAATAAATAAATAAAAATTAAATTAAATTAAATTAAAACAGACAAACAAACAAACAAAAAAATAAAAAAAAAACAAATGTGCTGCAGAGCCTAGTGTGAAAATATTAAATTTCATGCATTTTAAAGATGTCAAAAATACTTATCTAAACTAAGGCAATTAAGAAAACAAACTGTTGCTGAATGAGTGGTAAATATGGCAAAAAGTCTGGAGATAACTACATAAACCTTGGCTATCAGCCTAAGTCCAAAAAAATAATTGCCAAAATATCTTCCTACCATGTATGGGGATATTCAGGTGTTTCTTAACAGTACCACTCATGCACTTGCATGTGTTACAATGCCAGCTTTCATGTTCCAATCATATATATAGCAAACAAACTCATGCAATTTTGACATACTAGAAAAAAAGTTGTCAGAATTTTGTCCAGACTATTGCCTATGTCTTGTATTCTGAAATAAACATGCACACCTTAAAGAAATATATCAATTTCCATAGCATTAATAAAAGCTATAAATCCTATATGCCCACTTTTCTTGTGACAGCAGACAAGACATGAGATCCATTTCAAAATAACATGGATCAATAAAATGTTAATATCTTAAGGATCAAAGGATTAAATCAATGAAACTCTCCTAAGTAATATTGCACAAATCATCTTGTTATCTGTGACACTTGCTTTGACACCACCACTTCAGGCACTTTGTAATTATCTGAATTGCAGCAAAAATTAAATATCCAAATAGCACTGATATGATACCTTTATGGCCTATTCCCCCTTGGCAACAGAGATATTACACTTACTGTTACATCCTATTCTATTTCACAGAATGACAAGATGGTTGAGGTTGGCAGGAACCTCTGGAGATTGTCTAAGGCCTCTTCCGCCTTCCAAAGAAGGTTCAACTAGAGCAGGTTGCCAAGACTGGTGTCCAATCAGGTTTTGAATATCTCCAAAGATGGAGATTCCACAACATCTGTGGGAAGCCTGTGCCAGTGTTTGACCAGTGTCACAGTAGAAAAGTGTTTTCTTGTGTTCAGATGGGGTTTCGTGTGTTTTGATATATGCCCTTTACCTCTTGTCCTGTTGTTGCATACTACCGAGACAAGTCAGATTCTATCTTCTTTGTTCCCTCCCATCAGGTATTTATACACATTGATAAGACCCCCCTGAGCCTTCTTTTCTCCAAGCTAAACATCCCAATTCCCCCAGCCTCTCCTCATATGGTAGATATTCCATATTCCCTAAACCATCTTAGTGGCCCTTCTCTAAACTCTCCCCAGTATATCCTTGTCTCACTTGTACTGTGGAGCCCCAGAATAGACCCAGGACTCCAGCTGAAGCCCACCAGTGCTGAGGGGAAGGATCATCTCCCTCAAACTGCTGACAACACTTCTCCTAATGCAGCTGTTGGCCTTCTTTGCTGTTGGCTTTTACTGCAAGGGCACTCTATTGTCTCACAGTCAACTTGTTGTCCACCAGGCCCCAGAGGCCTTTTCTGAAAAGCTGCTTTCCAGTCTTTGGGACTACAGCTTGTACAGGTGCATGGAATTTTTGCTTCCCAGATGCAGGACTTAGCACTTCCCTTTGTTAAACTTTATAAGTTTACCCTTTGCCCATTTCTAGAGCCTGTGGAGGTCCCTCTGATTGGCAGCATAACTATATTGTCTATCAAACACTCCTCCCAGTTTTGTGTCCTCTGCAAACTTACTGCATGTATACTTGGTCCCATCATCCAGGTCATTAACAAAGATGGCCTGGCAGCCAAAAGGGCCAGTCATATCCTGATAGGCACAGCGTTGCTAGCAATCAAGGGAAGTGATTGTCTCACTCTACTCTGTGCTGGTGCATGCTTACCTCTAGTACTGTGTACAGTTTTGGGCGTCAGAATATAAGAAGGACATAAAACTATTAAAGAGCAACCAAAGGAAGGCTATGAAGATGGTGAAGGGCCTAGAGAGCAAGACATATGAGGAAAGGCTGAAGTCATTTAGTTTGTTCAGCCTAGAGAATAGGAGACTGAAGGGTGATCTCATGGCGGCCTGCAGCTTCCTCACGAGGGGAGCGGAGGGGCAGGCGCTGATCTCTGCTCTCTGGTGACAAGCCATAGGACCTGGGGAAATGACATGAAGCTGCATCAGGGGAGGTTCAGGCTGAATTTTAGGAAAAAGTTCTTCAACAAGAGGGTGTTTGAGCACTGGAACAGGCTCCCCAGGGAAATGATCATGGCACCAAGCCTGCCAGAGTTCAAGAAGTGTTTGGACAATGCTTTCAGAAATACGGTTTGATTTTTGGGTGGTCCTGTGTGGAGCCAGGAGTTGGACTCAATGATCCTTTTGGATCCCTTCCAACTCAGGATATTCCATGATTCTATGATTCTATGTTAAAACAGTATTGAATCAGTATTGACCCCTGAGACAAACTGCTAGCAACTGGTCTCCAGCTGGTCTTCATGCCAGTGACCTTTGAACCAGACAGTTCAGACAGTTTTCAGTCTACCTTCCTGTCCACCCCACTGTCCAGAACTGTTTATTATGTTAATAAGTTATGCTAATACTAATAGGCATTATAGCTTGCTTAATTTGTTTCAGTGCTAAACAGCAAACAGTTTGACTGATAGCAACCATAATACGTCTACTCTATTCCTGCTCAGATGTCAAAGGTCCCAAGTAATCCCAAGGAATGGAAGATATTACTGACTGGCTATCATTTCCACCTACCTGAACATGTCTTGTCGCCCATAGCCATGGCAACACATGATTCTGGTCCCATCACAGTCATGGAGCGAAATCAGAGGGTGCACTGTAGAAAGAAATCTAAAGGCAACAAGAGGTCATCCTGTGGTCACAGAAAAGGGACTGTTGTTCTGAGGTGGGACAGTAACTGAAACCCAGAAGAAATACATTTACCACTTCTTGTAGAGAGGCAATCTCTGACTTAGCACAGTAGTAGACAAAGTTGGCCAACATTTTACTAGGAAATAAACTCAAAAGGATTAGAAGTCATGTGCTCTGAATTTAGACATCTGAGATTTCCAAGTTTGAACCGAGCACCTAATACTCCCTGTAGGTACTTGGAGAGGAATTGATACTATCTGAGGTCATTTCATCTCAGCTTAAAATAGATGTTTAAGATAGATGAGGTGAATCCATTGCTGCATATGCCTTTTCTCTCAGAGATAATAAAGAGATGTTAGGGTGACCAGGTCAGGCTTAGATACCTAACTCATAAATTCCTAAAGATAGAAACAACAGTGTCCATATTCTGGAAGTGCTGTGACTGAGGAAGAGAGAGTACTTGGAAGTAGCTCATCTGTACAAAGACACAGAGAATAAAGGGTTAACAAGAATGGGTTATTTATGGAGCTGAGTGATCAGGAGTGTGATGATGTAGTTGATAGTGACAGAAGAAAAAAGAGCAGGGGTGAAAGCAGTGACAGGGCAGGACAGTAGATCACACATGGCCATGTTAAGCTGAAATTGGCAGCAATCTAACAAGGAGATGTCAGAAGTCCAATTCACTTTGCTAAACCAAGCAGAGGGAGACAAACCAAAGTAAGGAGTTAGGTCAAGATCTAGGAGTTGTAGTCATTAAGCATGTGAGTGGGTAAAACTACTTTAAAAGGTACGTATAAAGTGTGATAATGAAATATGTATTAACTTAATCAGAATCATCAGAGACAAATCATTCCTTTTTCATGTATTTAACTGATCCATGTGAATAAGAAATGACTGAAAAGATTTAAAAATGTAGACTAAGGACACCAAAAAAGCATTCATGTTCTAGATAGATTTCAAATTACCCAGTCAGCCTTTGACGACAGTGTCTAAGAAACCTAAATATGTAACAATATGGAGCTGACAATGGGTGACACAAAGGTAGGAGGTATCTGTTAGCAGTAAAAATGCCCCAAATATAAATATGTAACAGTGTTACAGAGACCTTCCAGGAATTAATATTTAGAAGTGAAAAGGTGAATCTATTATTCATGTTTTCTATGTTTTGTAAGACATTTTGATTACTCTGCTAGACTGAGACAGACACTGGAAGCATTCATTCCTTCCTCCCCTTCCCATTTCTCTGTGCAACAGTTCATGATTCGTGGATGGTGGGTTCTTTGTGAATTTGCTCAAATCTCCTTTCTCCTAAGCATTATGACTGTCCAGGAGGGAATGTTCAATTTTGGATGGTCCCAGTCTTGTTGTTGGATTTTCAACTGGTTTCTGTGTTATTTCAGTCTGCCTTCAGTTCTCAACTTTTCCCCTTTTGTTACTCTTTCACTGCAATAAAATAATGTCTTGGCTTGACAGTAAGCTTATTATGGGGACTTCACCCTAGAGTCTTGAAAAGATACCTGTTCCAGGCTAGCATTTGATTATTTTACCAATATCATTGGATTGATATTCATAGGATTTGCTTTATTTGTTGGACCACTCCTTTAAGGATGACAAGTGAATCAAATATAAGGAAGTTATGTGTAAACGGCTCAGCATGATGTGGAAAAAGGCCGGAGGGAAGAGAGTGCATAATTTCACATTATATTATCAATTTTAAAAGTAATCAATATAACCATTTATCAATATAAATACTGGTATTTTCCAAAAAGACTGCTAATGTGCAAGGCAACAAAGGATTTGCCACTGTGTTAATCAAGACAGGTTTATTAAAGCCAATATTCTGTATCCAGCTGTAGCCAATACATTAGGCTCTGGATGAAATGACCAATGCACTGATTCATGCCATACCTCAAGCAGAGATTTATGTTGTGTTTTTTGAGTGCAATTTTATTATAACTGAAAATTTAAAGCATAGCATGTGTATCCTACTTATTTTCTGTATTCATCACAAATTGTTTATTAGTCTTTGCGGATTTTTTTTTTTTCATCACAGGAAGGAAAATGCCCCAAAGGGTTGAAGAGACTGAGTATACATATGTAGAACCTAGAAACATTCGATCTCATTAAGCAATGAAAATTGTCAGTGTAGTGCAGGAATGAAAGAATATGACATTACTAGTCTTATTTACACAGATGATTAGAAAGAGATAAAGTAGCTGACCCAGACAGCTAATAAATACAGTATTAAAAACACAGCATTTTCTGCCTCATTTTTTCTGACCTATTTTTCTTTTCCATAATTGTCTTACAGTTATAACCTGAGTTCATGTATTGGTTGTATCCATTATTCTGTCTTTAGTTCCTCGTAGTTATTTGTTAAATTTAGTAAGAATTTGTTTGATTAGATTTGATTTAGTTCCTCTTGGGAGCCCTGAAGGGCTGTGAAAGATAAGCAAATCCTACAAGTAGGACCTACACATGTTCTCTATTTCATTATGGAATGAAAATTGCTGCATTATGGGAAGAAAGGAGAAGAAGGGTTATTTCTATTTACACTGATCTTTCAAATGCCAGGGCATGATCCTCTGTTTTGTTAAATTGCTTTCATTCTAGATTAACTCTTTAAATGCAAATAAACTCAGCAGAGTTGGGAGTTTCTATGAACCAAGAGAACTGGTTACTTCTCAGTAGATGAGGTTTACATCCTTAATGAAATTTAAAATAATGACAGTACAAGACCTCCTCATTTTTTTTTTCCTATAATTCTATTTTTTTCAGATTAATTGGCCATAGTAAGCGTACCTCACTAATGTGCATCTGAGGTCTAGATCTTCAAAATATTATGTTCTGGTTTAAAAAAGCCTATACCATAATTTTAGGAACATACAGAAGATTTCCATTGTTAACAAAAAAAGGCAGTATTTGGCCCTCTGTCCACTTACCATACTTTGCTATGCTTCTTACAAGCAGTAAAGCAGAAAGGAATGGATTCAAAACGTTCAGCCTTTAGTTTCTGCTACCATTTTCAGATTGGAGTGTCTGAGCTGTTAGATTTTTTTATGCACTCTCTGTGTAAAGTTTACCATTTCCACATTGTTATGTCACCCCTTCCAAAGCAGTAAAGTGGTAAAGTGCTTTTTGTCATTTTATTCATTTTTCTGCTGCTTTTTTTTAAAAGAAGATTTAATTATAGTTGCAATTCTATTATTTGCCATTGAGAAAAACAGATTGAGATGCATTCCTTTCATGGCTGCAATTATTTCCTTCTTTTCAGCCCCTTCCTAACCCCTATTATGTATCAGCTATTATTAGTTATTAGCTAGATAAACACATTAAGATGTACAGCATAGACGTACTTCCTTTAAGACTTTTTCCTCTTTAGGGTACAAATATTTTACCTTCCTTGGGGATTTAAAATAAAATTTCTGTAATGTATTTATTTTGAAACACTCATAAGTCACTTACATACAGATTCAGATACAGGATTGGTTTCCAATAGGCCTCTGTCTGACAATGTAGGTGGGGCCTTTCCCCGATCAAACACAATCAAAACTGCAACTACAGTGTGCTGGAGATAACAGGGACATCTCCTTCAATGCACAGGAATGTACAGAAGACCATGCTGCATCTTCTGAACAACTGCCACACTTCTCCTATTCAAACAGAGAGGCCAGATACAGCACCTGTTAAAAACTAAGGTTCTCATGAAACCACTTAATAAAAGCTTCTTGAACCACTGGGAAAGCAATCCTCACTTGCAATGAAAGTGGATATAAAAACCCCAAAGTTGGTTATGCTGGGTTTTCATCCTACCCCATCCTTCTCCGATATGGTACTTACTGGCTATAATGTTATCAGCTTATGAATGCCTGACAGTCTTGTTTTGTTCAGTCATACACTGAAAGCTTACAGAAGCATAAAATGAAATTTTCTTTAAAGGAAACCCAGCCCCTGGAGCCAAGTCTAAATAACAAAACTGAATGATGAGGATGATTTGCAGGGAACTAGGGAAAATCACTGCTTAATGCCACCACCTTAGAGATTGGTTGGAAGAGATCAGATTGAGAAAGGTGCTAAGGCAGGTGTCTAATCACATGAAGAGGCTAGCTGTGGTCAATGGAATAATTCATGAATTTACAATTAGACACCTGTCACAGTGTGCAGTCAAAAAGATGACAGGATCTTGTCCTTTAAGGACAACAAATAGAGTAGCTTCCACAATTTCAAATTATTCCCTGCTGAGGTGTTGGAAAAACCACAAAGCCTTATCAGAGCCAGTGTTTTGAATCCTGGCCCTGACTCCTTTCCCACAGATGCTAAACATCTCAGTCACTCCAAGCAACCTTGATGACCATCTGAACTGCAAGCCCATGGAGAGTTGAGATCAGCACAGAGCAGCTGCCCAGAAGCCAGGCATTCCTCACAAACTGGCAGCTAGTGGCAAGACTTGTCTCTTTGTTACAGAATGACACTTGTCTAGGTGATGTCTGCTTCTAAGACTTATACTAACCGGTATTCTAACAATACTAACTGGTACCATTTGCAGTTAATAAGAGGAATCATGTTTGTTAAGAACAAAGATATATATGCTATTAAAAACTAACCATGTGTCCATGTTGTATGATTATTATTAAGATCTAATTTAGTGAAGGTATCTCTACTTGACCAAGAAAGGAGATCATAAAATTGGTTTTGTTTTGAAAAATATACTGCCTCATTTAGGTTTTGATCGGTGTCTACAGGAATTTGCATTCCATTGTCTTTACTACTGTTTGACATGTACTGTATGATAATATCCCTTTAGTTTTGTTCCATTTCCTTTCATACCACCTCTTAATTACCTTTTTTACCTCTAGTCTGTGGTCTCTGAGCCTCTAATACATGGCTGTGCCAATTCTACCACCCCCAAGGCTTGTCAGGTTAAAGATTAATGAGTAGACTTTACCCAGAGGCTTTACAAAGGTTAAACATAATTACAAATGGGTATTTTATACAATGTTGGATATGTGAAAGCAGCTCAGAAAAAGAAAAAAAAAAAAGAGGAAAAAAAGTAATGAAACTTATGGGATTTAAGTCGACCATTTAGATCTTCTGGAAAAAAAAAAAAAAACAAAGCTAGATAAAAAAACAAGTTAGGGAGTTCTACCCTTTGTTCCAAAGATGGTAATAAAAACAAAAACACCATATGGTGGAAATTAGATTGCATCTCAAGCTTGCAAAATCACTGCCTCCTAATTCTACTTTCTTTTGAGTTAACTAAAATGTTGGATGAACACTAAGAAGATGGAAAGACAAAAAGGTCTAAAATTGTTGTTAAATCTTTACCTTGCTAAATTTACATATTTGACCCTTTGTTTACAAAAAATCACATTTCCCCTGTAGGCAAAACATAACCTCTGAAGGCATCATTACCTTGAAAGATTGCTTAACCTAGCTGCCTGAGATATGTTGGCTAATTTTCTTAATTTAATCTGTTTTCTCAACTTACAAAAATACAGTATAATGTAAACTTACTATTAGGGCCAAGATTTTCATTAGTACAAGCTTAAAGTTAGCTTCATAATACCATGTTATGGTACTAGGGAAACACTCTGAGTTTCAGAAGTGCTAAATTCCACCAAATCCCACTGATGCTATTGGAAACTACTTGGAGTCTATCTTCAGGCACTTTATTTGTTCGCTTCCTTGTTTCTAAATCTTTGAGTATAGATAATAGATGTAGATAAAAATAAAATAAAATAAAATAAAATAAAATAAAATAAAATAAAATAAAATAGCAAAAACCCTCTTTCTTTTTATTATAATATCAGTGCTCAAATAATGGACTAAAACTGTCAGAAAGGTCCAAGAAATTTGTATACCTCAGGATTTCCTTCCAGCTTCATGTTGTGAAATCTAACTTTCAGAGGCTCTTTATTTCTTTGTTTTCAGTTAAGCTCAATGGTGGCTGCAGAAACATTAGAAACATTGAAAATGGTAGTCTAGCTGTTTTTTTCATATCCCTATTGGGAAAAGGACAAATCCTGATTCCCACTAGAAGCTATTTTTCTGTAAAAAATAGTCCCTTTTACTAACTGTAGCACTCTTCAAGAGTAAGAGAATAAGAAAATGAACACATGAAACTATTGAAGTCCTAGAATTCTCTCCGAAAATGACCTCAATCCAGATGTTTTGTATGTTTATTTGGTTTTCTCACTTAAACATTTGCAATATAAATGCCCTATTTTCTTCTGAGAATTTCTTTGTCTGAAAAGCTGAGAGCAATATCCATCTAGCCTTTATTCTAATCAGATACTAATTCAACTCTTTCAGCAAGGAATATTTGAGCTGACAAAATTTTAAATTTTCTATTTGACCAGCAACAAACCTGAGCTCATATCTGAAACACAAGCTAAGTTGTTTCATTTGATTGAAATCCTGATAGTTAAATGCAGGACACACTCTAGTATTGCATGATCAGTAGCCAGACCCCTAGATGAGTAATAGATATACATTATAAAACTGGTAAAACAAATAAAAATATATTTAGATTAGAAAACAAAAAATTGTAATTTATAAGAATAAACTTGTGGCTTTTATTCAGTTTTACAGCTGTTTCTGGCAAATATTTATTTTAGGAAATGTGATTGTCATAATTTGGCATGTAGCTGAGATGATAATTCTTTCCATGAGTGAATTAATATAATTCAAAGTATATGAATTCCTAAGCAAACATTACCACTTACAGTTTAAAATTCTCTTTCTGGACATTGTTCTTTCTATTCAGCAATAGTATAACTTTATAACTAATTACAGAAGCAAACAAACAAAACAGACAAATGACAACAAGAACAAAAACCCCATACCATAAAGTCATTATACTTTTTACCAGGAAACAAACACTTAGGATCAAAGGGAAGTAAAACCACCTAAGCACCTCCTCAGGAAAGCAATGCTTTTTACAACAACACTTGCTCTAAAATTGAGATGGTTTTAAGATAGATTAAGGTCTGAGCGTGCTGAAGCCCTGCATCACCAGTGTATTCACAAAGCTATAGTGTATCTTGCCTAAATAACTAGTTTGTATTCTTGTATTCAAAGTTGAGCTACTACAAAGGCCAGAAAGCAACAGTCCAATGCCAAAAAAGAGGGCTGTTAAGACAGACTCTGTCTCGAGCCTTATAGTCAGAGTGCTTAACTCTGAGGAGGTTAAATATTTAACCCCTTGATTTATTTTAACTTTTTGAACAAATTATTGTTTAGTGTGACAGAAGCCACAGTTTTGGGAGCAGCACATCTTCCTATCTGCATGATGGAGTCAAGTCCCCTTTTGCAGCATAACCAGAACATTTGATTTTTTATAATGGGCTTAGAACTACCTTTTTTAATGGAAAAAATATCCCTTTATTTTCAGAATCAGAATGAACAGGAACTCCTTACAGCATCTGTCTTGCTGTTATTAGGCAAGGACCTCTATATCCAGGTCATAAATTTTCTTTCTTACAGGGTACCATATGGCAATTAAGGTTACTCCCAATGTTTTGGAGATGGGGGAGAGATGGAGATGATAAAGAAAGAAATTAAAAAGGGAAATCCAATGTTGGCTATTAAATCACCCTGCTTTTCTTCCAAAGACTATTTTGGAATTACAAAGATGTATCTTGGTTCCCATCAAAAAAAGATAAACATAATTCTTTCTTATTTCTTTCTTCCTGGACCTGCAGAGCCAAACCTTTGCTACAAAACACTGGCTTCCACACTGGCTTCAATGAAGCAGCTCGTATGTTTGATACA
Organism: Anseranas semipalmata; assembly: GCA_013399115.1. Lineage (NCBI taxonomy): Eukaryota > Metazoa > Chordata > Aves > Anseriformes > Anseranatidae > Anseranas > Anseranas semipalmata. The sequence goes on from VXAA01002622.1 coordinate 110,376, forward strand.
CAAACAACCATGTGTTCGTATACAATTACATAATTATCCATGTGCATAAGGATTTGCAGGACAGCCACCTCATGTTTACATCTGACCTGTTTTAATTTCATTAAGCAGTGCTAAAAATTCTTGTCCTCCTGCCAGGCTGCCACACTTTCAACTCTGTATGAGGTTCCTAGGAAGGAAAAAAAATATAAGTGCAATCTTTCTCACTCATGGGTTTTTTATATTGTTTAACTTGCATCCATGCAAGCTAGAAGCAGACTGGTAGATCAGTTAGCAACATGAGAACAGAGACTTATATAGATTACATAGATTGTATAGATTATTTACATGAGAGCAGAGAACAGCACAGCCTGGGCACTCATGCAAGGGAACAGAACAGAGACATAAATTACGTCCTTGTGTTGTAGAGACATCATCCTCCTGCTGCCTTTAGTAGGCATGAGATGCACGTTTGAATCTCCAGCTCTGTTCTCCACTCATGCTTTTGACTGGAAAAAATAGAAAGTGGAAAATTTTAGATTCTTAAGCATCCACCATGCAGACAATATTTTGAGAAAATATAGAAAGACTGAGTATAATATATTGCTTTCTCTAAGGGGAATAACAAAAAGTACCGAGAAGGCAATTTCAGTTTAAGACTCTGGCTTCTGTCCCTATCTTAGGGCATCGCTTTGTGTCACAGTCGACACCTGGATAAGCACAGATACATTGCAATATTACACTCTCCCTCAGCATGTCTTAGTAAAAATTGCAAGCCAGTAGTCTGGACTGGAAAGGACTCATGAGACAGTGGCTGTATTACATTTTCTGTAGAGTGTGCTTTTTTGATTTGGTGGTTTATATTGCTAAGTGTGCATATACCTTGATGTCTTGGATACCTCCAATCAAGAGACACAGAAACCAGAAGATGATAGATTATTTTATTGAATTATAAATCCATGTAACGTACTAAATTTGCTCCAGATTCCAGCTGACTATAACACAAGAATTGTAAAAGAGACTAGATGGTCTACTACTACTGGAAAAAAAATAATAAAATAATAATAATAATAATAAAATCTTATCAAAGCCTGTCATTTAGTGGCTTGAATTTCATGAGAACTGTCTCAATGGACAACATGCAGAAGTGCCTTCGAGCCTTGGATGTAGGAGTATCACTGCAATTATATATGCATCCATCCTCATGTAATTTGGGCTGGACAAAATCATAGACTTTAAAGGACAGTAAAAGCAATATAATAAGTATTACTCCTTTTTATCTCCCTAGCATGTGTTTTCTTTGAGTTGCATTCTAACAAGACTGATGGCTAATAACACTCTCCATTAATATAGATTAATATCATCTACCACTTTCTTCTGGCTTTTATGTTGTTCCTTTATACATGAAAAACTGCTGTTTCCTGAAAATATACATACGGAGCAAAAGATAGCTATTCTCTGTGTCAGAAATATGAAGAGTTTTTGAGTATATTTGAAGCTAGATTGATTTCTCAGCATCAAAAAATGTAAATAGAATATTCTTGTATTTAATGAACATTGCATTTGTAGCACCAGAAAAATGGAGAATATACATCATGAGACCATGATATAGCTTCTGTGTTTAGCCTGAGTGATCAGGCTATGAAAACTTATTCAGAAACTGATATGCATGCTGGTATCTTTAAAGAATATATCTGAATTATCAGATAGAGAAATGGAGACCACAAGAATGAGAAACTGGGTTAAACTAAATACCCAACAGTTTGTCTCCAACAATAGCCCAGTAGCAGATGCCAATAGACAGGAGTAAAATAGGTCAAGCATACAATGACACTTTCTCAGCCTCCAGCAATCTGTGGCTCATGGATTTCCTGATCCAGAAATGTCATTTTGAGGTGGTATTTTGGGGCCAGACTAGTAAGGCTAGGGGGAAAAGTCGACAGTCCCTAGAATGGGAATGTTTGTACTGAACCTATTGTAAAGCATCTATACTAAAATTCCAAGATGCAACTCTAATCCAGTTTTCTTGTAGATTATTTACTCCCCCCCAAAAAAAGCTATTGAAATCTGTAATGTCCTGTGCTAATTTTGGAAGGATAAGGGAGGATGTTAAACAAAATGCAGAAGCATTGAACATTTTCACTGAAATCTGCACAGTAGCTATGAAGCATGTAAGATATAGCTGACAACTATAGCTCAAGAAAAAGCAAGAAAGACATGATCCTGTACAAATTAGTTACTACTCATGTGTACTGATTTATTATTCTTGTGGGTTATTAAGAATTACAAAAAGCAATGAAAAAATCCTGAAAAGTCATGGATGTCCCAGTATTAGAACACTGAAAACCACAAAACTTTTAACAGAAGAAGTAAAAATAAAAAAATAAAACCACACAAAACTCACCAAGGACTAAAATAAATATAAAATCACAATACAGAGGACTGGCTACCCTGTCATGTAACCTGAGTTGCAAGTTGACTGCATGCTCAGAATGGAAAAACAAACAAACAAACAAGCAAGCAAAAAAAAAAACAAAAAACAAAAAACAATAACAATGCTAATCAACAAGGTTTAATAGGAAACTGATCTCATCAATATAAATTATGTCCTGTTGAGATTACAAATTTGAGTGACAAAGTTATCTGTGAGTACATACTTTACTAGCTCATCACATTCTGATTAATAAATTGACTCAATTAAAAAAAAAATCAATGTGGTATATATTGAATGGAATAAAACTTGCTGATAGCAAAGCTAATTGTTAACTGGTAATCATCACCTAATAGGAATGTTTTTATTCAGATCCCACTGTGATCTATTCTTGGCTCCACACAAGTCAATATCATTATCAACGATCTAGAAAAAAATGTCATTGCTGGTAAGGGCTGTAAACTACACAAAATCAATGAAGTGGTAAATAAGGATAAGGACAGGTCAGTTCTACAGAGTGATCAGGTTCACTTAGCAAGATGAAACCATCTGAGCAACATGCCTTTTAAAACAACCAAATTTAAGGACAAGCATCTGCAAAAATGGAATTTAGGTCAGAGTTGCATGAAGGGTGAATGGTATTTGAAAAGTGCAGTTTCTGAAGTCTTAAATAGATGATGTTCCAAGCATGAGCTCCTGAAATGATAGAATATGTAACAAGCTAAGCAGTAGTCATATTACTGAGAGTAAGCATAAACTGTTTATTCCACTGTGTATCTGTTTGCAATGTTAATAAAATAGTAATCTGCTAAATCATTAAAATAGTGTGATCTGCAAAAGAGGATTTTGACAAATTGGAAATGTTCAGTGAAGGCCAAACAGAACTATCTGAGACCTCCGAAACCTGACTTTTTCTGAGAGCCTAAGAGTTCTCAGTCCTGTTAATGTGTATAGGGAAGATTATGAGTTGATTTGGTCACTATATATGTCAGGGAAAGATTTCTGACTAGCAAACAAAGACTAAAAAATCTTCCACTGCTTAGGAAAATGAAATGACAAATTTAGACTAGTAATAAATTATTTTTAATAATGAAAGCAATCAATCAGTGGAATAATTTATTTTGCAACATTGTGAGCCTCTGCTACTTGAAGGCCCCACATTTTGTAAAAGATAATCTTCAATTCCATCAAAGCTTGCAGACTTGATGCAGGAATGAGTACTTACATTCTTTGTTACATGTTATGAAGGATGTCAGAATAGATGCTCACAAAAATCTGAACAAGAAGAATCTATAATGTTGTTATAGCTGAAAAAGAAAGAGAGAAAAAGAGAGAGAAGGAAAGAAGAAAGGAAGGAAGGAAGGAAGGAAGGAAGGAAGGAAGGAAGGAAGGAAGGAAGGAAGGAAGATGCATGAATCTAAGCCAAGACAGCAAGCAAGAAGGTAAAAAGGAAAATACTTTTCCTCAAATAAGATCAGGAAAGACTGCCATGTTAACACTGATGAGGTATATCCAAAACAATTATTTAAACATTTATAAACTTTTTAAACCTTACTATTTATCCCTTCAGTGCTAAGCAAAGCTAGCAACACAGGGACTGTTTTCAAGCACATCCTGGCTACACAGGGAGAGAAGGGGACACGTTTGCTGGAAAAAATGCATCGCTGCAAAGCTCTGGATAAGCTTTGCTGCTGTGGAAGGCACAGGGAAAATGAATGTCCAACAATCACCAGTGGCTTATGGTACTCAGCCAGAAGTACAAGTGAAAAGCAACAGTGATGCACATGGGAGCTCAAGTAGAATGAATCACAAGCAAGACTGATTCTGCGTAGCACACCATCATGTGATTGGATAAATGTTTTGCACAGCAAGTACTCGTTCGCTCACTTCATCCAAAATACGCTGACTTCAGGCATGCAAGAAGATGTGTGCCTGGGGTTTCAGGTAGCCTCCACAACAGATGTAGAAAAGCCTACGTGTAAAAGACCAGCTGCTTCTGATGCTCAGGTCCTCTCAACCAGTGGACAGGCCTCATGCAAACATGGCACTATCACAAGAAGACTAGTGCAGCTTGTGTGTATCTGATGCTTTCCTCATTTTCAGCATTGTTGCTGTGTTTCTGATTCTAACTGGTGGAAATGATTAAATACTTTCAAACTTGACTGATATACCCCACAACCTGAATAAATCATTATTTTGATCTGGAAATGTTTTTTTGTTGGTGCTGGTGTTGCCTGGCAGAGAAGGACCTGGGTGTGCTGGTTGATAGTCGGCTGAATATGAGCCAGCAGTGTGCTCAGGTGGCCAAGAAGGCCAACGGCATCCTGGCTTGTATCAGGAACAGTGTGGCCAGCAGGACTAGGGAGGTGATTGTCCCCCTGTACTCGGCTCTGGTGAGGCCGCACCTCGAGTACTGTGTTCAGTTTTGGGCCCCTCTCTACAAGAAGGACATGGAGGTGCTCGAGAGAGTCCAGAGAAGGGCAACGAAGCTGGTGAGGGGTCTCGAGAACAAGTCTTACGAGGTACGGCTGAGGGAGCTGGGGCTGTTCAGCCTGGAGAAGAGGAGGCTCAGGGGTGACCTTATCGCTCTCTACAGGTACCTTAAAGGAGGCTGTAGTGAGGT
>VXAA01002622.1:115800-131182 GCA_013399115.1 Anseranas semipalmata
TCAGAGGTTGGACTAGGTGATCTTGGAGGTCTCTTCCAACCTGAACGATTCTGTGATTCTGTGATTCTGTGGTGGTGGGTCTTTTTGTTGTTGTTGTTTTTTTTTTTGTTTTTTTTTTTTAGCTTTTTTTTTTTTTTTTTTTTTCTTTTTTAATCAGGGTATTATGACTGCATATAGACAATCTAATAAGATCTACTGTTTGCATGTTTGTTTTTCCCCATTATTACCTCCAAGTCAAGAAGACCATTTTCTGAAAGCATATTAGCCTCAACTGAAAATGTGGAATTCCACATAATAGTCTTTGAGATTATTCCAGTATGGATTATCTTTGATGATATTTACTTAACATGCCCAATACAGGTCAAGAGCTTATAATGAGAAAGCGACCTGATTCCAAATCATATTCTGAGCTGCAGAGGATTGCATACATTGGGCTGCATTGTGGATTTACATAGACTTTCCCTAACAGCAATGTTTTGACCAATTGGCGCTTTCCAGCAGCTGCTAATTAGCACTATTCCAGACTGGACTACATTATTAGTTGGCACTGCAGTACTATTCAGTTCAGCCTGTTTGTGTGAAGGAGATGTGTTCTAAATAGAAGTGCAGGTGCTGCCTGGTGAAAATTTTCAAAGGATTTGAACATCAGTGTACTCGTGGCAAATAAAGCTGGGTGAAGATCTGTCCTGTTTATAGCTGCAATATATAAAGGTCAAGGAGGACCACAAGTCTTAGAGAAACCAGTTTGCTCATAACTGGACAAATACTTCTCAAGGCAGGTGTTTTAGACAGACAATAAAACTCTCTGAGCGTGACCCCATCTCTCAATGCAATCATAAGTTTGAGAATAGTGCCTCAACTTCTGTCTCAGTGCAACCTGAGGTGACAGCTACATCCTACCTTGGTAGTGTACATAAAGCTTTTTAAGCCTGCTAATGACTATTAGTGTCATAATCAAGAGGGCAAGAATGTTCTGTGAGACACTCAGATAAAGCAGTCTTTATTTTCAGGACCCGGATAAGTCTGCTCCTTTATCAGCATCCTCCTGGGGTTTTCATCCTGGTAGAAGTAAGTGTTCAGCACCCCAAAAGGGAGCGACTGACACGACTGTGAGCCTGCAACTCAACTTGCAGGTCTCCTTGTAGAACAATGGCCAGTAAGTGGCGGTCCCTTGGTGCCTGAGTAAATGCACATGCCCAATGCTTGTTCTTTAACCCTCTCAAACACTGAATTTACTCCGTTTTGCCCTGTTCAACTTCTATTTCAAAGACACGTAAAAGCCACAACTGGCAAGGGTTTTTATAGATAAAGAAAGAGAAAATATCTCTGTTCCACCGTGCAATTTCTCTATGCCACTACTGTGGCTTTGTATGTGGTCTCTTTTTTTAGCAAAAACCTGTCTTGAGTATCTCGCTGGTATCTCCGGTAGCACAGTGTGAAAAACTATGTCTGTCTCTATAATGCAATAAAATTGACCTACAGTCTGTTTCTGCTAGCTGAAGGTTATTTTACTTTGACATATCCTTGCAGTGTCCTCCTCTTTAATTAATAATGTTGCTGCCACATACTATGAAAGTCACTCTTTTGCACATACAGTTATCTTTCCAAATTAAGGATTTTATAAGTCTCAACCTTAAGAAATGCATAAAGTATTTGCAATCACAAGTCTAATCTATTTACATGCACAAGAGCCAAAAGATTTTTCATGCAAGTAGTCATAGTCTTAGGTTTTTATTATTTCTGCTTGAGCAGAAAGCAATAAATATGTCTTGAGACAAGGGAGAAAGTAATAAAAAACTGTCCTTTCCTCTCTATGCTAGACCCTGTTTTAAAACCAGCTTGTCTTTCATGAACAAATTAATTGGATTAGCTCTGCTTTAGCCACAGAGGACAACAGTCTCTGTCACAAACATATTTGTATAATGAACCATCACTGTGCTTGTAGACTAGGGGAATGATCCTGAAATCTTATTCAAGCAAATATTATTAGTAGTATTAACATAAACACTGCAGTTCAGTGTGGGGGACTCAAATATGAAAAGAGATGCATGTTTTAACTTTACCTACAGAAATTGAAAAAAGTTCCTACACCAGTGAACTACTGATTGAAATAATAGGAAAAAAAAAAAAAAAAAAGATCTGTATACCTGTATGGTGAATGAAGATACAGAAAAGTGACTTGCCCACAATGACCCAGCTTGTCAGAGGGCAGGTCCCTACTATTGAAAGATATTAAAATGGTGCCACTGGAGATATTGTCAATGAAAAATTCACTGCAGTTTGAGAAGAAGGGAATAAAGCTTTTTAAAAAGAAAAGTGATTCGTCGTCACAATGCTTAATTAGACATAATTGGAATTTTTCTTAATTGAAGTTCCAGTAAAAAATGTTAAAAGGGAGAACGATTTGTCCCTTAGTGGTCAGTGTCCTCTAACCCTGTAGGCCCTCTAGCCACGGTGATCCTTCTGTTGTTTGGGGAGTTGATTTCACAGTTATTGTTATCAATTATTGGTATTATACATGTTTCTGTTACAGTGGGGGCTGAAGCCATTTCTTAAAACCAGAAGTTCTCAACCTGGGCATTGTGCAAACACCCACCAAGAGGCAATCCAAAGAGATGTTCCAGGGAGCTTGCAACTGCAAACTAAGGAATGTCATGAGCGTTTATCACTACTCTGAGCATCTTGCAGTTATAGATTTGCAGCTGCTGTTGGATGAAAGGCTGTTAAATTTACACCTGGCATGAATTAACTATTCACTGAGGGCACCATGCAACTGTAGACTTCTGCATCCAAAGAAACAGCTCCAGAGATGCTTGGGGTTGGGCCTGGAAGTTAGGGCATTCTTTGAAGAACCTTTCTATGTGGTAATAAACTGCAGTTTCACACACGCTTGCACAGACTCTTTTGTTTTCTCCCTCTTTCTTCCTTTATTGTTTGTGAACAAAGTAATGGGTTATGAATTACTAGTATCCGTAATGTAAGCCTTCCCACTTGCTGAAACTAGATATACCTTTCAGTTATGAGAGGCATAAATCCTTATTAACTATTAACTACTGTTATAGGTAGCATAGAATTATTCAAGCAATAAAAGAGTTTATTTTTTCCCTTGGTTAGTTGTAAATGAGTCTACAGGGAACCCAGGAGTTCTCAGTTAAGCTCATTTCATACCTGTAGCAATAGCTTTAAAACCTAATCCTGGATATGTTTATACATTTTTAATAGAACCCCAATTTTACATACAATATCCTCTAGTGGCTTCAGCTGCTGTAGCATCCTCCTGAACAGTTTTTCACATAATAGGCTCAGCAGGTTCAGTGCTTGATTATCTTTCCTCTGGCTCAATATCTTCTCTTTTCACTTCTTTATACACTGACAAGGGGACCATACACGGGTTCTATGTGGTGGATACCTCATACATGAACATGCAAGCAATGTGGAATCGATGTTCTGGCTGAATCCAGTATTCAAGGAATTTAATTGAATTATTGAAATTCAGGGTTGAACCACTGGGACATTGATCCTGTATTGTCAGCTTCAAATTCAAAGTGCACTGGCTGCTTGATAATATGTTCATAGAATTTGCAGTGCAAGGAGTGGTGAATCAAAGCCTGTGACAGTATAGCTAACTGACAGAAAACAGAGGAACTGTTGCTGAATACATTTTAAAATAAATCAATATAGACTGGCCTGATTGAACAATTCTGGCAATGCATTGTGCTGGCATGGCTGCTGACTTACCAATTTAAGAGTAGGCTCAGGACTCATGGTAGCTGGAAAGCTGGAGAGGCCTGCACTGGGGTGATGCGTTTAGCTTCCAAGACAGAGAATATTTGCTCATCTGTTTTCCTTGCCAGAGGCTAGAAACTATTGTTGCAGCTGCCAAATGAAACAAAGGGGGATTAAAAGAGAAACGAAACGATAAAATAATACTTGCAAAAAGCTTAGAAAAAAAAAATCAGAAGAAATGGCTTTCATTTATATTGACATGAGTGCAAATGTTTTGCTTATTTTCCCCATATATTAAAAGATCATTTAGAGTTTGAGGCCGGGGTCAATGAAAAAAAAAAAAAAAAGACAAAAAGGGCTTAAAAATATTTCTACAGAACAATGCTCGGCCATCACCACTTCTCCTGAGTGTTAAGTCATGTCCTTCCGCGAGTGGGACTGCTGGTAAAAGGAGACAAAGCAGAGACAGCTGCAGGACCACTCTGCCCTGTTGTGTGTTGTTTCTTCCATTGTTCGCTTTCACCAGCCCACCTGCTTTGTTCAATTTATCATTGTCTGTTTCCCTTGACATGGGACCTGAGAACACTTGGCAGAGCTGGATTGAACGGCTGTCACTTTAACTTCTGCAAGAGGAGGGCAGCTTTATAGCCTTTCTGCAATGTTATTCCCTTTGCTGGAAATAAACAATAGATTTTTCTTCTAGCGCTGCAATGTGCTGAAGGCCTTAGCCTTCCTTTCTTTGCCAGCATGGCCAGTGTAAGTCTGCATGATTATCAACAACTCAAAGCCTTTAGGGCTGAGTCCTCCAAGGGACGTGGTATTTTCCACACCAGTGGAGTCACAGGCTCTAGTGCATGTACTTCTCTGCAATCAGACCACTCATGGGCATTAGTGCCTTGCTGTAACAGGACTCCTGACTCCAGGGAGAGCCAAGGTCATCCAACAGTGCACTGGATCATAGCCTTACAAGGCTGTGGTGCATATATATCTACCTAAGGCCAAGACTCTGTAGAGTAAGGATGAAGTCAATGAGGTTGAAGTATGTTCTTGGCATCTTTCACCTTTTAAAGAACTCTGTTGAACACGAGTGGACTGCTGAACCGTGGTCTTAGTGAACAGTCATACAAAATTTGCTACCTAGTTGGCTTCAATATTAAGCTATTGTGGTTCAGCCTGGCTGGCAGTTAAGCACCACACAGCCAGTCGCTCACTCCCCTTCCAGACAGATGGGGGAAGGAATCAGAAAAAAAAAGTAAAACTTGTGGGTTAAGATAAGGACAGTGTAATAAGAAAGAAAAGGGGGGAAAAAATGAAAAGAATGCACAAAACAAGTGATACACAATGCAATTACTTATCACCAGCTGACCAATGCCCAGCCAGACCCCAAGAAATGGTTTCTCCCCTTGGCCAACTCCTCCCAGTTTTATTGTTGAGCATGATGTCATGTGGTATGGAAAACTCCTTTGCTCAGTCGGGGTCAGCTGCCATGGTTGTGTCCCCTCACAGCTTCTTGTGCACTCCCAGCCTCCTTGCTGGCAAGGCAGTTTGAGAAGTCCTTGCAAGCACTCCTCAGCAAGAACTAAAACATGAGTGTGTTATCAGCATTATTTTAATCATAAACCCAAAACACAGCACCATACCAGCTACACTGAAGAGAATTAACTCCATCCTAGCTGAAACCAGGACAGCTATCCAATCCTTACAGTTTAATTCTAAAATACAGTACATACAAGATAGAAACTGGACACTAGAATTAGTCCCATTACCTAAGGGATACCCTGAAAATCTAGTTACTCTACAGTAGTCATAATATATAAGCAACAGTATTAGTGACTTCTGCATTTAATAAATAAAGCAGGTATCACCTACCTGGTAGCCCACCCACACCTCTTTTTGTTGCATTCTCACTCCACCTACAAACATATTGCCTTGACATCTGCAATCTAAATTAGATGTAACCATTAACATTGGATCAGTGTGTATCCACATTCTCAAAATAGAACAGCTACTGAAGTTAAGATGTGCTGAGGCTCTTGCATCAATGTGAGTTTTATCTTAACACTCTAAGCTGCATGACAATGTGCATTTTTTCTGCCCTGCACCTGATATCCCACTCTCACTCAATCAAAGGTGTGTGTGGATGCTGTACAGCAAGAAAGAGGGGAAATTATTGTGGAGCCAGAAGGCTTTCTTAGCTGTGATATCTCCATGTTGCAAGTCTCAAGCCAAAAGCTGAGAACTTATCCTCTCTACTTTAGGATGTAACATCACAATATGCTGGGGGTCTCTGACCAGAGTCTCTCACTCATCGCTTTTCAAACTCAGTATCACGTAGATGCTTCTCTCCACCCAAGTTTCTAGAAGATATTAAAAGCCCACTGTTATTCTATAGCATGAATTGTCCTGTATTTGTTCATAGACTGTGGTTGTCACTGCTTTTCAAGTAACACTACCAGAAAGAGGAAGATATTTTAAAATCCATTGACTTCAGTATATATTCCCAAACAGTTTTCTACACTTTTCATGGGTACACTTTGCACACTTTGTTTGTTTGTTTGTCTGTTTCATTCTGCTCCATTCATACTTTATTTCTATGAATTCAAAATAACAAGTTAATTTATTAGAAAAATGGCACTCTGTAAGTGCTGACATAACAGAAGACAGAAGAAGCAATTTTGAAAATGTTTCAAAATAAATAATCAGTGCTATGTCAGGGGAGACTCATCAGAGCAGTTTTGGCAAAGCATTTGCTTTGCTGGCATCGTTACTGTTATGCCAATTTAAAAACAGGCAGGAGTTTTGGTAGTAAGAATGCTGAAAACTTGTCAGAGGGGCAAAGCATTTAGTTTTCAGGACTCATAGGCCATGTCTATGCTAGTGTGTGAAACTAGTTAGTGTCTTGTTCTATGGCAATAAGGGGAAACAGCAAGGCAAAGGTGGCGTCCCCACAGCTAACCTCTCTTTCTCTGAAGGCAATGTCTCATCCATACTAGGCAGGTCATCCATACTAGGAGGTCAGCTCCAGACCACAGGTAGATCCATGCTTTTATCCAAGCCATGTGTCAGGGAACATGCTAACTACGAGATGGCTTTTTCTACACAGCTCTCAGGAAGGTGGGAGTTGCACCCTTTTTTCAGTATATGGTGGTTTTTCACACTGAAGGGCAGCTAAGCGCTACCACGCAGCTCTCTCACTCCCCCTCCTCAAAAGAACAGGGGGAGAAAAAATGATGAAAAAAGGCTCATGAATTGAGACAAATACAAGGTGATCACTCACTAATTATTGTCACGGGCAAAACAGACTCAACATAGGGAGATTAATATAATTTATTGCCTGTTACTAATAGACTAGAAAAGTGAGAAACTAAAAGAAAACTGAAAATACCTTGCCACCCCATCCACCTTCTTCTACCTCCTCCCCCCGAGCAGTGCTGGGGAATGGGGGAGTCCATAACACTTTGTCTCTACTGCTCTTTAATGGTCATTCTCTTCCCCAGCTCCAGTACGGGCTCACTCTTACACGAAGCCGTCCTTCCCAAGCTGATCCTGCGTGGGCTTCCCACAGGCTGCAGCTCTTCCAGAACTGCTCCCATATGGGTCCGTACCACGGGGTCCATCCCTCAGGACCAAACTGCTCCAACATGGCTCCCCCACGGGCGGCAGCTCCCGCCAGGCCTCCTGCTCCTGCGGGGGCTCCTCTCCACGGGCTGCAGCTCCGGCCCGGGGCCTGCTCCTGCAGGGGCTCCCATGGGCCGCAGCCTCCTTCAGGCCACATCCACCTGCTCCATGGGGGCTCCTCCATGGCTGCAGCGTGGAGATCTGCTCCGTGTGGTACCCATGGGCTGCAGGGGGACGGCCTGCTCCACCATGGGCCTCTCCACGGGCCGCAGGGGAACTTGTGCTGCGGCGCCTGGAGCCCCTCCTGCCCTCCTTCTGCACTGACCTGCGTATGATCAGGTCAGTGTTTCTCTTTCATTTTCTCACTCCTCTCTGTTATTGTTGTGCAGCAGTTTTTTCCCTTTCTTAAATCTGCTCTCCCAGAGGCACAACCACTGGCTCGGCTCGGCTCTGGCCAGCGGCAGGTCCCTTTTGGAGCCGGCTGGAGCTGGCTCTGATCTGACATGGGGCAGCTGCTGGGCTCTGCTCACAGAGGTCACCCCTGCAGCCCTCCTCTACCATAACCTTGCCATGTAAACCTAACACATAGTGATAGTGATCCATCAGTGATCCTCACTCTTTTTTTCACTAAGGACAAGATCTAAAGATTAGTGGAAACACTCCTAAAGTCTGTAACAAGAAACGGATTCAACCCTCTTTGTCTTTTGTTCCCCCTGCAGCATTTTTCTTTTTATCTTGGTTCCTTTTTCCCTCTTTATCATCGAATTACCACCTTCATTAACATAAATCAAATACAAATATGATCAGTGCATTCAAGTAAAAACAGCAAAATATACACAGGTGTGAACAACTGTAAATATAGAAAAAAAAACATGTTGAACTGTAAAAGTTACTTTGCTAAGAATGCAGTCACTTTCTATTTTGAAGAAACTTTGCTTTTGGAGAAAGACATATTAGAAGTGAAAGTATTTCCTGCATACTTAGAATATTCTATGGTCTACGTGGAACTCATTAATGTAGTCCACATACCAAAATCCTAGGGGGTCTCTAGTATACCAGCACAGTGCTGTAGATCTTAGGGAAAAAAAAAGAAAATGCTTGGGACTGGGGAAGTGTTATAGCAACATGCTGTTTATTTTCACAAATACAATTTCTTTTTTACACTCCAGGAGGGAAAAGAAAGAAAAAGAAGAAAAAAGAAATCTTTGTTTTAAGTTGGCTAGTCTCAAGTGTTGGTAACGGCAAAGGAAAATGAACTCCCTTTCCTACTTCTGTGCAGCGACACAGACGGAAATTACCTAGGATTGCGAATCATTCTGTGCTGCTTTTGCTGAAATGAGAGTGCCCTGCAAGGGAGTCCATACCAAATAGATCTATGTGGAATATCCAAAACAAAATTTAAAACACCCAGTACACGTGTCATTGCAACTCATGGGACTGTAGAGAAATTGCAGTGTTTCTAACCCTGTTACATCCATCAGCACTTCATCAGCACTAGAACTAGGTTTTCAGCACTTCTGGATGTCAGTGAGAGCCTTAGTATACTGTGTTTTCAAGCACTTGTTTTGTCTTCAGAGTTTGTAACTGGTTCAGCTGCATGCTCAGAAGAATCCTTTTGGATTTCATTTGCTTAGATATTTTCCAGGTTGGTATTGACAGGAGAAATCAAGTATTGGGCTTGCAGGCAGCTGTCAAAGAGAAAGCTCCAGAGTGCTTCCCAGCTGCCAGGCTTCCCTGTACATCCCACCCTGATCCATGCTCCTTGCTCAACTAGCCTCCATTGTCAAGGAACCTGGACATGGGTTAGAATGAAGCAATGGTAAATTCTTTCCAAGTCCGCAGATTAGAAGAATCTTTCCTTTCAAAGAAATAATATCATGTCATGAAAGTAATTTAGTGTCAGGAGTGCTAAAGTCGGGGTGCAGCAAAGGATGCTCTGCAGGAGAAGGGGACCCAGGAGGGAGGGTGGCGGCAAGGCAGGCAAGGGCAGCGTCCTCCCCAGCAAAGGCACAGTTTCATGGTGCCCCGACCAAGTCAGCAGGGCCGGGATGGGTCTAGACAGCCACACTGCAAGGTAGCCCTCAGCCCAGGCAGCCAGCCCCCATTATGGTCAGTGATATTCACAGGGCCCTGACAGTAAACATGGATAGATGGATCAACATATCTGTATATGAGTATATATTCATATGTGTCACTGATAAGCAGCTAGCAAAACAGCTATTTTCCATTAAACAATTTCTTCAGCAAATTCTGCCTTTTCTGTTTCATAGCCTTTTGCTAGTTTCAGTATCACTGTTACACAGTTCATTCAGTTAAATCTTACTTTGATTGCCACAGATTAGATGTATATGCATGAAGACTTGTGTAGGTCTTTTTAAAATCAGAATCTTGGTCTTCCTTGGTCTTATTTTCCCACCTCCAACACGAGATCCCTTGCTTTGGGATAGTTCCCTCATCACTGACGGTAGCTCTCCTTCATCATAATCAATCACATTATCAAATCCCTTTCACTGAAAACATTATGTGTTGAAACCAATTCAATTTCTTGCTACCACTGCTTCTATTATAACATTTTTCTAGAACATATTTTTCCAATATATATGCCACATATGTCCCCTTTATGTCACAATTGTCCCTTGGCTTTAATGGACTTTTTTTTTTTTTTTTAATCTACTTCTCTCATTTATTTATACAAAGAGACTAGAAATACTCTTGGTTTTCGTTCTGTTAGGCCAAACAAATTGATGAGCTTTGGTCACATACAGGCTTTCCATTCCTGTAGCAATACTATTAACTCTTTTGCTCTTTCCAGATAATGTCTCACCACTGCAATGTATAATTAATGTTTAATGCCTTCATTTTGTAAAAGCCTCACTTGATTCATCTGAGAATTGTATTTCCATTTTTTATTGCCACTTACACCTAGGTGGTGCATAATAATTCTTTGACTGACTCTGGGTCTTCCTGTTTTAACTAGTGGGCCTTATGATGATTGAAGAAATTCTAATTGAAGAAATTCTCATTGCCCCCTGTGTTCATTACCTAACATTTCAAACTAATTAAATCACATACTTTGTCCCAGTTCTCAGGGCTATCCATTTCTTCTGTGTTATTCTGGTCATCCTCCATATTGTTAATGTCTTCTATGTTTGTATTTCTTGAAAAATTTTAAATCATATTCCTTTTTTTTTTTTTGGACTCAGGATACTGCTGGTATTTTCAGTAGCATTGGATCTGATTTTTGAGGAATTACAGCCAATACTTCATTTCTTCTTTTAGCATGAGTTTTTATAGTTTTGACTGTAATTCCTCTCATCCACACTGTGATCTTGTGTTAATCCACCTTTTATTCCAACTGTGTAATAATTTTCCATGTGTATTGAATCCAAGTAGATTAAGTGCTAAATTAATCTTTTCAGACAAGTTCTGCTACCAAAGTTTAGTCAGACACAATTCACTTGCTATTTCACAGGCTATTGTACTCCCTTTTTCATTCATCTCCATATATTTAAATATCATTCAAAAGTTGTACTTAAGCTTCATATACAATTAATGTAAGATTACAGGGTTTTATTTGGCCATTTCTAATCCCTTTCTTAGACACACCAGATATTGGTTTGTTCTAGCTGTGTAATGCAGAAACCAAAAGCTAGAGTCACTGCTTCCAGATGTGTGATTTTGTGTGCCATCCTCTGTTTGGGGATGAAGGTGATGTGGTCATCTGCTCCAAGCCCATAAGGCTCAGATGTCTCAACAGACCACACTGAGCAACAGCACTTCCCATGAAAGCAGCCCTGGCAGAGCTGTGCCTTTGAAGGGCAAGCTGTGTGTAGGCAGGTCTTGCTGTTTCACACAAGGGACCAGGCTTTCCAAACAGGCTCAGCCGCCCCTCCTGCTCTTGACTGAATCTCCTAGGAAACAGCAAACTGAAACTGCGTTATCTTTTCCCTGGAGCCTACACTTCCTCAGGTCCTACAAGCAGCCACAAGCAGGCAGCCACAACAACACAGCCCCCAGCGTGCACTGTGCTGCTTGGAGAGGTGCTGGAAGCAAGGCGCAGGGTGACCCTTCCCCACTAGAGATTCACCCCATAGATAACCTCTGATGTGGGGTTTGCATCTGGAGGGGGTGATCTAACCCCGTGCTGTCTGTACAGACAGGCAGGGTAAATGCAGAGTGGAGAACAGCTGATGAAAGGCAGGGACTGGGTGCGGTGCTCTGTAGGAGGTAGCACAGCAGTGTGGCAGTGGTATGCAGTGAATGGAGAGTGCAAAATCCAAAGACTTCTTCACAGAGAAATGAAGCTCTGTTGAAGCTTTTATGTCTGTGTTTGAATAAAACCCATTTTTTCCAAAGCAGTTATTGAAAATATGGGCCTATTTATTAATGAATATGGCTTTTCGATTCTGGGATGTCATCTTGTCATGGATGATAGAATGAAATAAACAGAAAAAAGCATTTTAATCATATTTTTGTAGATTACATCAAATCCAAAACCTAATTTACATATACCATAAAAAACTAGATAGAATTGATATGATATTATGAACAGGCAATGTCATTTTTTAATCTTCATTTTAAAAACACTTGTCTTGCTGATAAACATTAATGCAATTGTTACAGACACAGAACTTTCCTCTGTGCCCATGAAAAACAACAGGGCCAAATGAGAATTCTCCAACTCTTTCACCTTCCGTGTGTTCACCCACAATTTATGAATATGTCGTAATTGTTCATTAGGTGACCTATAATCCAAACTCTCCTGGTGCCAAACTCACTTGGCTCCTGAGTGAGGTGAATCCAGCTCTGTGCCAGCTGAGCATTTATGAACTGGAGCTACAGGGGTGTTCGGTAGACTGGAGGACATGTGCTAGCAGGTGTAAAAAAACATTCATAATACATAGGCCCTGTCTGAAAATCTTAAAGGCTAAGGCATTCTTGCTGCAAACAGACTGACATTTGCATAGCCTAAATGGCAGTGTGTCTCTACCCATGCAAGGATCTACCCCAGTCCATAAAATTATCCATGTGCATAACTACTGATGGGGTTAGAACAGCAGAGGCAAATGACTTATAAATGGAGCTCACAGATGGCACAACTGTTCAAAGAAGATTCTTCTACTGCAGTGGTGTGCTGCTGACTCTGAGGTATGTAACCACTGAAACATGCAAGAGGGTCAGAGAGCTGTAGAAAAAAAGGTGGTGGGCATTCAACCTCACAGCCTGAGCATGCTGGCACTTCTGGCAGCACGCAGCACCCACCAGCCCAAGTTTATGCAGTAGATACGGACTCTCAGGTTGAAAACATACAGAATTTGGAGATGTCCAAAGTTAGATTAGGGACACCACTAGTGTTACATTGTACTCCATCTTTTGCATCTAATTCCAAGAGTTGAAGATGACTTCCAGAGTGGGTTCTCCTTAAGAAAGGCTGATATAGGATTCTCCAAAGCAAGCAATGAATATTGTTGAGAAAATGAGAACAGTATCTATTAGAGAATAAGGAATGACTGTTCTTGCAAAAATAGTTTTGCAACAATGCACCACAACCATTTTCTTGAAAATATGGTTATCGAAAAGAAAAGTAACGTGAAGATGCACAGAGATTTACAAATGCTTTTGTATCTGATTAAATTTACTATGAATTCCCCAAGGATCCTCTTAGCTTTCTGGTCTCTTTAGTTTCAAAGATAAACCAATTGAATTGATAATTTAACAATCCACATGATTTTCTTTTCAAAAGAAGTAATGTCACATGTAACAAACTCAGGCTTTGTGACATTTTAAAATTATTAAGAAATAAAATAAGATTTGGAAAACAGAGAAAGCAATGTCCATGAACTCCTCCTCATTACCATAAACCTATATGTTAAAAAAATAAAAAATAAATTAGATTATACAACACTGGAAATATTTCTGCACTTTCAGTTCAAGTCACAAAATATATACTTCCTCATTTATCCTCACTATCTTAACAAACAAAATCTCAGTAATATAGGGAGAGCATTCATGCATGACTTGTGCATACATAGCACAAAATAGCACAAAATAGCAAAATTTGCAATGTTCAAGGCAAGTATTTTGTCAGCTTCTTCAGTTTGCATGTTCCTTAGAGTGTTAGGTGTTTAAATTCTGTGATAATAGGCTCTACACAGAAAATAAAAGCTAAGATAGTATCTACCTAGCTTGCTGGGAGATAGATAGATAAGACTTCTGTTTATTTATGTTTTCAGACACTTTTGTACTTTTCAGGCCTTTGCTGACTGTTCAGTTAAGAGCAGAATTTATCAGCCTTCCCAATTTCCAGTGTGCATTATGTTATAGATATTTTATTTTGATAACTAGTAGACATTTGAAAGAGAAGCCATATCTTTAGACCCTGGCAAAAGGGTCAAGACTTGAAGTTTGAAGCACAGAATACGACTTCTGGAAGATTTTTGGCTTGCTATTGTAAGAGAAGAAACTACTATTTTTTATTATTCTTATTCTTTTTAATCTGGAAAGGCATGAATACAGGCTGGGCCATGACTGGATTGAGAGCAGCCCTGCAGAGAAGGACTTGGGGGTACTGGTGGATGAAAAACTGAACATGAGCCAGCAGTGCGTGCCTGCAGCCCAGAAAGCCAACTGTGTCCTGGACTGCATCAAAAGAAGCATGGCCAGCAGGTCGAGGGAGGTGATTCTCCCCCTCTACTTCACACTCATTAGACTGCACCTGAAGTCCCCACCTCATTAGACCCCACCCCATTCACCTCTGCGGCCCACAGCACAAGAAGGACATGGACCTGTTTGAGCAGGTCTAGAGAAGGGCCATAAAGATGATCANACTCATTAGACTGCACCTGAAGTCCCCACCTCATTAGACCCCACCCCATTCACCTCTGCGGCCCACAGCACAAGAAGGACATGGACCTGTTTGAGCAGGTCTAGAGAAGGGCCATAAAGATGATCAGAGGGCTGGAGCACCTCTGCTATGAAGAAAGGCTGAGGGAGCTGGGGTTTTTTAGCCTGGAGAAGAGAAAGCTTTAGGGAGACCTCATGGTGGCCTTCCAGTACCTAAAGAGGGCCTACAAGAAAGCTGAAGAAGGACTCTTTATCAGGGAGTGTAGTGATAGGAAAAGGAGTGATGGCTTTAAACTAAAAGAAGGAACATTTAGTTTAGATATTAGGAAGAAATTCTTTACTATAAGGGTGGTGAGGCACTGGAACTGGTTGCCGAGAGAAGCTGTGGATGCCCCATCCCTGGAAGTGTTGAAGGCCAGTCTGGATGGGGCTTTGAGCAACCTGATCTAGTGGGAGGTGTCCCTGCCCATGGCAGGGGGGTTGGAACTAGGTGATCTTTAAGGTTCCTTCCAACTGAAACCATGCTATGATTCCAACAAATGTTGGTAATAGCCAAGTATCCATAGGAGAAATATTAAAAATAATGAGAGAATTCAAAGGTACGGTTAGTCATGTATGTGTAAATATTCCTAAATATGATTCTGTTCTTAGACTGAATCTTAAACACTGATTATTAAACAATAATCTAACCTATAGGAAATATGCTATGACTACAACAAGGTTTTTACCTCTTGTAGAGATTATGTCTATGTAGCAGGCTGGCGTGAACAGGTGTGAATTTTGGACTGTATCCTCATTGAAAAATGGGGGTATTTCTGTCAGCTGGTTATCTGCTAACTGGAGTAGCCACCCTAGTCTGAAATCTAACAGACAAGATCATTGTCTTGCATCATTACCTCATTCTTACTGTAAGATAGCTAAATGGGGCCACCCCCTGGCCATGGTTCACCTCCTCATAAAAACTTCAGTGATGTTTGTGCTTGCCTCAAGTTTTACAGGAACATAGCTAAGACATGGCAAGTTACGCCTTTCATCAGTTTGCTTAAAGCAGCCATTAGGTTGGCATATATAGTAGCCATGATGGCCTAAGGGCACAAGCAATGCAATTTCTGTAAATCTTCTATTGCCATCTGAGAGAAAAAAAAAAAAAAAAAAAAAAAAAAAAAAAAAAAATTTTTTTTTTTATAAAAACCCT
>VXAA01002622.1:131193-158956 GCA_013399115.1 Anseranas semipalmata
CATCTGAAAAAAAAAAAAAAAAAAAAAAAAAAGATATTTTCTCTTACTAAAAGCTCTGCTCTTGATATAAATAGTCCTGTTAGTTCAGGTGTCTTCCCAATCTTTCCAATACAGGCATGGCTGCAGAGCGCTTGCTCAGTTTCAATTATACCAAAGGTGCTGCCTTATCTTTTGTCTAACACTACACAGTACATCTTGCTGCTGGTCTAGTCAAGATGTTTTTGTATCTCTTCTGGAAATTATTCATATCCAAAAACACAGATCTAACATCCTTCTTCTGATATAAGCTTATGCTAAGCAATGTCTCCACACTTTCTAAAATTATGTGTGCCTGTATCCTCATGTATTCTTTGATCATGTTGAAAGGATGAATCCATTTTGCTTGTTTATTAGCCCCAATGACTGTATTCAGTACATGGGTGGAAACATCCCCTTCAGCATGTTAATTACAGATGCACACTAGGGGTTCCTTTGTGTTCTGAGAGAATACAGTTCTTTGATTACACAAGACCTAAGTGGCATTTCAGAATATCAGCATTAATAACTCATTCCTACAGATCCATCAGGTAGAATTAAAATTAGGAAGAAGGGTTATAACTTGTCAAACTAGGTTTCTAATTAATGGAGTTACTTGTGTTACAACTATTTGCACTTTCATAGGCTGCATTGTTTTCCTAAAGAGAAATACTAATGCTGCGGTTGTGGTAATGAAAATCTGGGATTTTGAAAATCTACCATTATGAATTTACAAGCAAATGCAAGACATCTATTTAAAAAATTCAAAACTTGTTAGAATAAAAACAAAATGCTAGGTTTACTCCACAAATATTTTGAATATCGTTCTGCACAATATTCATAACTGTGCATGATACCAGGTTCTTCTGTAGTTATAATGTAGTAGAAATAACACTCTTCTTTTACAGAATGAACAATCATTTCCATAGAAGCAATTTTTTTTTTGTAATTATGTAGACAGAACAGTGAGCTGAAACCTCCAAATTTTCATTATTATTATTGCTTTTTCTTTTTTTTTTTCTTTGATAATATTCAAAACAGCACTTCCTTCCATTGGCTTTTACCCTATTTTATAAGTGGATGTGAGTAATATAATCTCTCCATGGCTAGGATAGGATTGACCAAAAATTTAGTTGTCTAAGTACAGCCTAATTCTCTTGTGCCTTCCCTTATGGAGAGCAATGGAAACCTCCAGGCTGGGACTCAGCCTCAGAGAGAAATATAGCGTAGACCTGATGAATTCCTCTCTGCAGATGTTTATGTCTCTCTATTAACTATAAAAAGACCTTAGGGTGACGAGCTCAGGCTTTAACTTTCCACCTTCAATACGCATGGCAAACATTCCTTCACAAATCCGTATAATTACTGTCAAATCACTATTTACAACATGCCTCCCCTGTGAAACCTACAGGGCTTACAGACAATGGCCAAGCTATTAGTGAGCTCAGACTTATTGTGGCATAATTTGTTTATTTTGTTGTTATCTTATCCCTCACTTTCTCCCTGATGAATGCTTTATACACATATGTGTATCTTGTCAATCCAAAGGCAAAATCTTGCCTCTTTTGAAGATGGCAGGGTCAGGATTTCTTGTCCTCCTTTAAATATCATAAAGTGTGTAGAACAGTTAGGTCCCAGTCCTTAATATAATGCATTAACCTCTGCATATCACCTCTCATGTCACATTCCTCCATAAGAAGTTAAAAAAACAAAAACCTTCAAAAGACAGATACACTGATCAAATATCTATGATCAGCCGGCTCTACTCCTGGAGAAAAAAAAAAAAAAAAAAAAAAAAAAACTTACAAAGTAAAATGATCCTTTCAATGAAAATTGAGTTTTTATGGTTTCTTAGTAGAGACTCCCCTTAAAACTAATTATATTAAACTTCTACATTCTCTGCTTTTTCTCATCAGTAATCTCACAATCTCCAAATACGTGAAAGTAAATGCTTAGTCAGTGTGTAAATTGAGGACAATTATCATTATGACCACACAGTAATATGAAAATAATTAGACCATTGCTAGCAGCAAAAATATAAATCAAATCAGTTTGTAATAGGAACATTAATAATTTGTTAAAGATACAATCTATCGCACATGAAGACAGGAAAGCAGCTGAGCTGAGCTGCTTTGCTGAAGACACTGTTTGGAAATAAAGAGCACAAAGTTCAGCATATGTACATCAGTGATAATCAATGGGCGATTGTGTTCAAGAGAATTTGCAGCCTATTCCAAACACGTGAACTCAGTGGAACTGGGAAATCGAATGTCTAAGTGGTATTTATTATGCTATCCTTATCTTTGCCAACGTAGAGGGAAGGAGTGGGACAGTTCACTTTGCCTCCAGGCATCCAGTAATGAGCCAACCAGTGGTGCATTAGGAAGCAGTGGGCAAGTGGCATTATCATCAGGTGCATTTTTAGTAGCAGAGTCAAGTAGCACTGGGAGCATTATAAGTAGTGCAGTCGAGTGCTAGAGCATTGGTATTACAGCACAGAATGTACAATGGCAGAAAAGCTTTGGAAAATATAACAAGAAGAGTTAGGCCTGAAACATCCACTTTAAATACTGCCAAACTTTGAAGAGCGGCAGCTCTAAAGTCAAAGTTTCTCTTTGGCACCTAGGGATCATTCTAACAGGCAAAACCTAATTCTGAAATCTTAACTCTCCCAAATCCTAGAAAATCCTGGATACATTTCTGATGACGAGTAACACAGTCCAGATCCTTTCACACCGCAACAGATAGTTCAGCTAAATGGCACAGTGAACTTCTCAGAAAGGAGCCATTTGTCATAAGTATGGTAGTCAGTGGGCCAAGGTAACACCCAATGTAAAATCTGATAATTATGAAAGAGTTTTAAGCAATGAACAATATTATTCAAATCCTTCCTGAAAACACCTGGAAAGACTTCTGACGATGTCAGGTATTACCATAAACCTTTATACACAGGGGTCCATACAGTGTTGGAAGGTTCTGAACATGGGGAGGATCTTTCTCCTCCAAATTAACAACCAGACTCACAGTAAATTTTACAGTTTAAGCAGTCAATATATAAAGCAGTCATATATAAACACATTTCCTCTGAAAAGAGGATTTCTGCAAGGCTGCTTTAGGGAGACCAGTGCTCTTGCGGTGCCTAGACAGATACTAAAATCCAGGCTGTCTGGATCTGTAACTGGTAACAAATTGAGCTGGTCTGACAACAAACCTAGAAATAAATGCCAAGATAACTTATGTTCTTCTCATGTGGAACTATCATTTGTGGGATATGTGTTATTTCTTGTTCAGGTATAGGTCAGAAGTGATAATGTACTGCAGCTCTTGTAAAAGTGGTACATAGCAGCAGTGCCTTATGGATTCATGTCTGAGCTAGGTGACTGCATCTCCTCATACATCTCACATCAATTTTTATGAGATATTGTCTCTCCTGGAATTGTAGACATTGTTCCTATTATTCAGTTATTTTCCACATTTGTGCTGCCTCTATACCTGTTTCTGCTGATACCAATCAATTACGACTAGTTTGTTGCTATGCAAAATGGAGATCCTCCTCAGAACCTTAAAGGATGTCACTCAGAACCTAAAGCGGTTCCCACCAGAAATTCAGCATTTTGCAATAATCATCACATTCTGAATGAAGTATACAGAGAACCATTACCTTGGACACAGAAATAACTAAAGTTTACAGAGAATTTTCTAAATGCCTGACAGAGAGTTTCAAGAGTGCTGAAGCTTTCCAATTTTCCATTAGGAAAATGAATGTCTAAGACATGAATCACTCCTTAGAAGGGTCTGCAGCTTCCACTGATTAAAAAGGGAGTGCAGAGGGCTGAGGCTGACAGAGAATTCTGCACGGTGGGTATTTATATCTGTATAATACACCTATGTTTCACTTTGGTTCAAGAAAAATATGTTTGGAGGTAGTCTGATCCAAAACAACAAATATACCTAGATTCAGATTTAAATATGCTGCTTTGGATAAGAAAAACAAACACAATATTAAATAGAGGTGAGTGAACAGACTAATGAAATATATCCCCAGTCATCTTCATATCATATCTTCATGTTCTTTTAAAATCTTTAACTGCATCGCACACTCCCAGTGTATTCCCATAACGACCCTACCTTTCTCTTAGAATATTACTTACTTTCTCCTTACAATACGTTTAACTGTCTACAGATTTGTGTTTCTGTTTGTCTGGGAAAAGTGCAGGTTATGCTCTGGCTGATGCTGAGCCCTACATTTGGTGATGCACATCCTCACGGTGAAACAGAGTATGTGACTATTCCACTTGCAGTAATATATTTCCCCTGTGGGGCACAGACATAGACCCCCTCTCTCTACCTAGTTGCCTGTGTTCAAGAAATACTTAGGGACTCTATTTACTTATTTAAGTACTAAGAACAGTATTACCAAAAAAAGTTCAAAAGTTATTGCTCTGGGGGAAGTGACTTAAAGACAAAGGGGGTAGACAGTGAGGACAATAACAAAAGCTCTGTTTCCTTGAGAAGGAAGGCTAGAAATATTTCAGTGCATCACCCCAAACTGAAGTATTTCTCTCTGAGTGACAGAGATATAAATCTGCATTTGTCTGAGCTCCTGCTGCCCCTTATTAGTGTTTTAGTGTTAATCTTGTTTATTTTATTGTCTGGGATCCTCCACTAAACTACATCCTCTGGGTTGCACCAGAGGTGGAGAAGACCACTCAAATGTGCTACAGGACTGTCTGTGCATAGACTGTGGAAGGCTAGCCCAGAAGAGGGAATTGCACGATGAGTATTAAGCATGCAAATTAACCCCTCTCAAGGGGAAGTCCGGGGAGACCAGATTATATTGCTTTACCAAATGTTTTCTGATATTCCCATAGACAAAAATAATGTTGAGATTTCAACTTTGCAATGCAGATCTTGAAATGAAAACATTTCCCAGCAGATGAAAGTTCCATATTTTTTGAACAGGGATAGGAAATATGAGAACTTTATGCACACCTCAATGTTTTATTGTAAGCAGCAATGTCCTGTACTGGGACATATGTCCTCTGTGAATATGTGTACACTCTTCATTGGGGATTGTTCACATTTTTTTAATATAAGTTTACACAATTTTTATTTTCTGTTTAACAATATGTTTGAGATTTGTGTCTTTTAATTCCAGAAGACAATTATTAGATTTTATTTTATCAATTACTATTCTCTATGTATTAAAGAAAGAAGATGAAGAATAAATCTGTAGGATAGGAAAGAGCAAGATATCCTCTGTGTTTTTTAATGGTAACATGTGCAAATGGTAAAGAATGACTAAGTATCTGTGCCAGTACATTCCCAGAACACAGAGCAATTCGATCACACTCTTAAATTTCAACACCTTGAAGACTTGGTAGGTATAGTTGAGAAGAGAGACATTTTACATTAGTAAAATAGGAACATATCTGTTTATTTTAATATATGTCTGATCCAAAGCCCATTGCATCAATCAGAGTCTCTTCATTAACTTAATTGAGATTTGAAGTAGGTTATTTAAGCCCAAGGACAAATAAACAGACCTTGCCATTTCTCTTCCAGTGCAGTGTATGTGAGGTTCTGATGGGTCTTCCACTGTGAATGCCCTTTTGTGAAACCCTGAGATGTAAATTCAGGGACTAGTATCTTCAGTGCCTTTTTGATCTCCAGTGCCATGCCATGATTTAAAAAGAGGCAGTTTCTAAAGTGCACTTGCAGCTGACTCAGGCAGGACTTTATAGTATTGATTGCAGGGAATGTTTGCTTTATGTACTGTTCACTACTGTAATCCTAGATATATTGAAAGTGGGATCAGGGATCAGAATAAAATGATGTGACATTGTTTAGAAAAAGGATATACCCATACCAAATCTTTGTAATTATGATGCAGGGAAAGTTTGATGATGCCATTACTGCATTAATTCACTCTCTATAAAAGTTCAAGTTAAAAGCATCAGCAGGATCATCACTTGTAACAGAAAAAAAACTTATATTCAGACTGTAAGATATTTCTTTAGTGTAGATCACCAAGACTTTTTGTTGATTTGTTTAGACAGATGTCTGGAATAGTTCAGAACTATTCCACTGTTCATGCATAATGAGGTCCATAGCATTAATTATGTATGTAATTTCATTAGAAGAAATGTTCTCTTACAGCCATATGCAGCATGTTACATTTACTCACACTATGAAAGACGCCACTTTTAAATCTATCAACACTTGTCACTATTGCTGAACACTGCACCTTGAGAACCTCAACCTCCAGCATAAATCTACTGTCTTCCCATCAAAGTCAGGACTCTTTCATTCCAGCAGTACTTCTGATGCGCTTATTTGCACTCAAGTTGCTGTAGATGGGATAAACTAACAGCTGTCAATATATGGTGGATTTCTTTCTTTCCCCTCCAAAATTATGTTTAGAGCAAGGACTCTGGGTTAAAAGCGAAACTGTTCAGACAGTCAGAAAAGGTGGAACGTAAAGAAGCGGGGGATCAATCATATGTTTATACAAAACTGATGCCTGCTGTCCCCATCAGAGGTGGAACTGGAACCTCCCAGCACCTTCATCCTGAGTGTGCAGTCAGGTGTCTGCACAACTGATTGATACCTTGTCTGTGACTCAGTGCCTCCCGAGATGCACATCCTCTTGTTGTGAGCCTGCTGGTGGAGACAGCAGTGATAGATAGTATTTCTCTGTTAGAGCTATTAAATAAGCTAATATGGTTGGAGAAGGTAGAGTGAATGTGTATAACATTTACAGAGTTGGTTTTAGTGTAAGATTATTCAACTGTTCTAGGATTTATAGCTGTTGAACTACAAATATTCCCCACTGTGGACAGAGTTGTGTCAATATACCAATTCATTTGGGAGATTTTAAAATCATTAGGGAAGGTTTGCAATTGATATACCCTCAGGAATCACTGTGTTTTACCACTGTGATTTACAGTGTGAGGTGCATTTGCGTGGGATAATCCAAATGCTGTTTAAAGCTCAATCACTTGAAATTAACTAACCTGTTAATTCCTGACTGATCTATGTCTAACTCCTTTGCAATGCCCAGGATGGTTTGTCTTCATGATCAAGAAATCCTATACTCACAGGAACAAAATGCTAGTGCGGCTGTTCAAAAGGAAAAAAAAAAAAAAAAAGGCAGTAAATGCAGTAAATTGTGCTGTGAAAACAAGCTATACACACTAAAATGAAACTACTTTTAAGTGAATGTGATATTCTTATGCAAAAAATTCCATTGCACAAATGAAAGAACATATATTTTCTGAAATAATAAAGAGGAACAGCTCATGCACCCGTCTCATGTCACTAAATAAGAAAAACAGTCCAGTTATCCTGAAATTATTGATTGTGATCTTTTAACCCCCATTTTTAAGTCATTTTTAATCCCCAATTGTCCTTTTAAAAAATCTGTCTGTGATTTTGATTTTACTGTGCAAATCCCAAAAGTTGTTCAAACCCCAGGTTACTATTGCATGCATTTTCATTAAGTATGCCTTACTGTTTAAAGCGTTGCGGTCAGGAGGGAGCACAAACCAAGTGCAATATGCTAAAACGACATTGGACGATGGGGGTCTTCATTCTGCCAGCAGCTCTGGGCTATAGCCCTGCTTCTGCAGTGACGGAAGCCGCTCCTGGGCAATCTGGTCTCAGTGTCTCTGCTTGAGCAGGGGTTTTGGACTGGATGACCACCAGAGGTCCCTCTCAACTTCAACCATTCTGTAATTCTATGAATGCCTGGGGTGGTTTTCAGTGACTGAGGGCATTTACTCCCCTTCTGAACATTGCTGCAGCGTTCTTGCCAGGGATGGCCTGATGAGCTCCTGGCCTGTTGCCATAAGCATCCATGACACTGTATGAAATATTTAAGGCATAGTCTACCTGAAACGGCCACTAAAACAAACAAACAAACAACAAAAAACGGCAAAACCCTGAAGAAGGCCTGAAATCCAAAAGCAACCTCTCCCATGTGTATACACTAACCCCTGAGCCATAAAACAATGATCTTTTTTGTGTTTGCTTGCCCATGGGATCTTGTCATCTTCAGCTGCCCAGTAACACAGCTTCAAGAGCGAAGAGTGAACTCACATCAGAGTGCCTTATGCCCAGAAACTGGGCAGTTTGTGCAGTGTGTAGGTGCACACGCACCAGGCTTAGTCCTCGTGCTCCAGTCACCCCAGTATATGACAGCTGTGGGGATGCTGGGATGGTGCCGGCAGCTGCACTCTAGGTGCATACCTCTGAGCCCATCTTTTCCCTGAGTCTCTGAGGAAGAAGAGGAAAAGGCTTGGTTTCAGGATCCTGACTTGCTCTCCATGCCTGAACAACCTCACCCACCTGCAATACTGCCTTCAGGATAAGGATATACAGGATGAAATCCTATACTGACAGGAGCTAAGCAACAGTGCCAGTGTGATATCCTATTACTTGTTTTGGGAAAGACAGATACATGCACCCCAGGCTGTCCAATCTGGCAGTAAGCCCCAAGCCCCCAGGAAGACAAAGAGCTTATCAGTGCCTTGATCACCTTCCCAGTTTGCTATGCAAATACTCTCTCCAAGATGCTGCCTGACAGCCTCTTCACTGTGCTTCTGCTGCGAGCTCTCACCAGGGACCCACTGCACCTGTTACAAGGGACCAGAGGTTTGCCTCGATCCTTCCCTTTTCACAGACTACCATAAGGCAGCACAGTGATGCAGAGATGTCCGTGTCCAGCCAGAAATCCCCTGTATCCAAGGAGATAGGGGACAGTCCTTGCGTCAAAGGGATGCTCCACAGGGGACCTGTAGCCCCACTCGCAGGGCAGCGATCCCCTTGCACAATGGGGAATCTGGCCTTTCCCAGCAGCTTGCTTGCCAAGTTCCTTTTCATGCTTTAAAAGGATATTTTTTTGCCTGAATGGGTAAGCAAACAAGTGCATTTGCCATCCCCTCCTCTCTTCAAATGCATGCTGCTTTGGAAAACAGATTTTATTACAAGTTACAGTGTATAAATTTGTGGGATCCCCCATGTTAATACATTGGGAGCATATCACTGAAATGTCCTTAAAATTAGGCTCTTCTTTGAATTGCCATGTGCTGTTTAAGCACTGACAGCATACTTACTACTGTCCTAAACACAAAGCGAATCCCTGCCCCAAAGTAATTATTGAAGGGGCATTCAAGAACCGATCAGTATATGACGAGCATCACTTTGCTGCAGTTGTACCATGCCCCAAAAGATGTTATGCACAATAACTTGGTGGGGTTTTTGTTTTGTTTTTGCCTCCCCTGTTTTATTCATAGATTTATCAACCCCTACAATATCTCTAAGCTGACTGCAAAGTGAACTGCAGATTGCAAGCAAGTCAGTGACTGAATACCGCATTGCCAGTCACACATACACGAGGTATAATATCTTAGGAGATATTGGTGCAAGATCACTCAGACACCTTCTCCCTCCATCCATTCATTCACCGAACACAGCCACTTACAAGAACCATTTATTTCTCTTCCACATCAAGGCCTCCACTTCGGTTTGCCAGCGGGAGTCAAGACTGCAGCTTGATACCTGAAAGGTCTTCTTGCCTCCATCATAATTTTTCATGCTGGCCATTTGTCCGGCTTGTTTATACATTTCTCTCAGCTGCGATTGCAGCAGCCCCAGCCCCGGTGCTGCTCCGTAGCCCCGGCGGCAGCGAACTGCGAGGGGGCTGTGCCACCTAGTGGCTTCTGGGCAGCAGCTTTGCAAAGCCGGAGCTGTTCGCGAGGAGGGCTTGTGCAAGAAATTAGAATCTCCTCTCTCATAAATATCAACTTGTTAAACTTTGACTTCGGTTTTTAAAGGCAGAAAATTAAAATGTATACCTCCATCTCCAAAATGCGGTAATTAAACAAAACCCACAGGTGCTATTTTAATGATGCCAGTTCTTCAGACTCGCAGGCTAAACAAATACAGTTTGCTGTTAACTAATTATGTTGTCTTAATTTGCTGATTTAAAAAACTTAAATGTCCTGAACAAATAAAATCATTATCTTGGATTTCTTCACCACACCTTCTGCCTCGCACCATCTGATGCCCAACACTGCAGGTTTTGTTGTGCAGAGCAGCACTCAGTGAGTTCAGCCAGACTCCCTGGCAGAGCCTTCTTCTGCACCAGACCACAATTTGGTTTGCAAATCCCCTCCCAAGCCAAACCAGGAATGGTCACACAATCCCCGCTAACAATGTCTAATAGTGACTTTGCTTGAACTTGTCTCCCTGTATTAGCTTTTCAACGTGTATCTTAATTAACCACGCAGAGAGCATCACTCAGACAGTGTCTCCTTTTGAAAGTAGCTGTGCTAATTTCCCCTCTCACTCTCAGCAAGCAGCAGGCAAGGCAACTTCTCTTTCAAGGAAAACACTTCATCTCTCAGTGACACTGTGGCCAATGTGAAACTTTCATCTGACTTTCTCCTTTCAAAAACGTAAAGAAAACAAAATCTATGCATCATTTAAAGATGCCCCAGGACAGCTTTGAATTATGCAATCCACAGTTATGTGAGCTGCTGCTTAAGGGATTCTTTGGCTCTTTCACGACACTGATCAATCCTCTCTTGGTTTTATTTAAAAGACCTAGTCACTGAAGCATTCAAATCACATTACTCACATAATTCATTCACATGCCTGGAAAACAATGCAAATAAACACATAAGGAAGAATGAAATATATGCTAACTAGCTACACTTTTCACAGGTTGGGGCCTCTGATGGAAAATCATTCTGGCAGGAAATAATGGGAGGATTAAAACCAGCCTTTGGTCTATTTTAAACCAGGTTCAGGTCGTTGCCCTTGTCATTCAAAGGGTCAGTTCCTCAGGTGTAATCAAATCACACAGGTTGAAGCTAGTGTGCAAAAGGTCTGTTGCTCTGTGGAAGGCACTCCCTTGGCCCGTGTTTGAGCAGTCCACAGGTTGTTTTAAATCACACCAGCATTTAATATCACAAGGTGCCCAGAAAAGAGATCAAGCAGCTTTTTATCAGGGCACATCAGCCTTCACGCCATTTTCTCAGTCCAATCTCTATTTACCAGCAGGGCCAGCAGCAAGATGCACAAGTGGTTTACCAGTACCTGTCCCATTTCCATATAATAAAGGCATCTCCAGCACTCTGGGGACTAATTATTCAGATGTGATTTAAGGTGATCACTGGAGAATCTGCTCTGAACAATACCAAGTGTCTAGGCCTGACAGGTCAGGCAATTTTCAGATGATCACAGCTGGGATATTCGT
Organism: Anseranas semipalmata; assembly: GCA_013399115.1. NCBI lineage: Eukaryota > Metazoa > Chordata > Aves > Anseriformes > Anseranatidae > Anseranas > Anseranas semipalmata. The sequence goes on from VXAA01002622.1 coordinate 142,472, forward strand.
ACAGGAAGATTTCAGAGCCATATTAAATTACCCACCTGACAATCCTGGTGCTGACTACAGATGTACATAAACTCTACTGCCAGCCCTCAGTTAGCCTCCTCCCCTGGAGGAGGAGACATGGAAAATGATGACCCAGATCTACCTTCCCAGCCAGCAAATTTTGACCACCGTGGAAGGACAAATGCACATAAACATAACCATAACCAAAGCAAATATAAAGCAACATAGCCTAGAGGATGCTGCCATGGACTGGAGCTCTATAGACCCAGATTGTAGCCTTGTTCTGCCTCTGGCTTACTTTGTATGCATTTTCTCCACCCTGCACTTCTAGCTCAGGCACTTAGGCATCTGAACTGCCAAATGAGGTTTTGAAAGGTGTGTTCACATTTGCATATATTTTCCAAGAACATGTCTTTATTTATGCCTCTCTCTAGTAGTAAATTTTAATCCTGCTAACAGCAGGAATAAATGTAGTGGGCAGAATAAAGCAGACTCTTGGAGCTTAACTTATTATTCTTATTCTCTTCAAACAATGTATAGCCTTTCAAGCTTGCCTGTAAAGGACAAAAAAATCTCTACACCGAAGAAAGGCTTTTTTTTGCTAAGCTATAGACAAACATATGTGCCTCTGTAGAAAGGGGAAAGGAGATTGAAACAGCCTTAAGACAACTGAAGTATCTTTTATTTCCTATACTATTTAACGATGGTTGCTATTACTTTCAGAATCTAGTATTTTGCAGGTAATAAAAAGAGTGAAAATCAATCAAAACAACAGAGCATACCTCCCAGAGGACAAAAAAAAAAAAATCCTCAATATATAACTGACTGCTGAAAAGCAAGTGTTAAAATAACCTGCATCAGGTAGAAGTGCTGCAATAAGAAATGGAGACAAAACACAGACCTGTAAAAGAGACAGCTCACATTTTAATTGAAGAATCGAACAACCCCTGACAAGTCGGTGCACCCTGTGTCCGTAGGCGCTTCTGAAAGGCAGAGCTGCAATGCATAACACCCATTTTGGGCTGCAGTGTTCCTGGGAGGGTTCAGGGACTCAAACTGCTTTTATTATCACTAGTTAGGCATCAGCAATCTACCAAAAGCAAAAATCAGGATTTCCCCCCCGGGGACACTTGGGGAGCTGACGCAGAAATCTTTCTGGAAAAGGTGTAGAAAGAAAAAATAAGCAGGAGGTTTTACAGAGCCTTATTGTCATCACTTCTCAAAGAGAGTGAGGCTGTAGTTAAGACCTCAATACTAATACCATTACAGTGGCTGCAGGTTTTAGAGAAACTTGAGTAGTGGTATGTACTCATTGTTTGTTTGTTTGTTTTTTATTCCCCCTTCAGTTTTCCTCTCAGATCCAATTAATACAAAAAGCAATTGACTGAGTCACCTATTGTTCAGGTCTCGCTTGCCTTGTTGTATCTAACGCTTGCTCCTAAGGTCTGCTGAGCCATATAGCATCTATCGCACTTCTGAGCACTCCATAAATAAATAGTATGAACTGTAATGAGAACACTAATGAAACGTGTAGCTGTGTGATTGAAAACTCCCTTCTCAAGCTGTATTTTTAAAAGAAAATTGAAGGGATGAATTACAGCACCTAATGTGATAAAGCCTCCCATGTTAACACATTGGTTGCAATTCCACAATATTATAGAAACACTGATATTTTGTATGTGGTATGGTCTTATCATTTGAGAGGTATTGCATTGCCAATTAGAGATCTAACAACTGCCTCTGGCTAGGCAAAATTGCACAAAAATAAAATAAAATAAAATAAAATAAAATGGAAATATGTAGGTCAGGCAAAAATACTTTCAATCTGTTTCTTAAGAGTGTGAAGGGGATCCAGCAAGACACACATTGCTGACAGAGGAGGCTGGCAGAGGAGAAGTGAATGGCTGAAAAACCTGCTGAGCCCCAAAATTATACCTTCAAAACAAAAATATGAATCGCTGTGTTGTATATCCCATAAATGAGGATCGGAGGATTGAAACCTCACATTTAAGGTTCTGCAAAGAACTGTGATGGGTGGAATTAGCACCCATGCTTCTGATTCCTCTTGGTGCTTGTAGCAAAAAAAAGGGTAAAATGAACACCACAGAACTAAATGACTTCAGCAGATGTCTGACCTACTGCAGGGTCTGCTGTGGGAAACTGTACCTGGGCTCAGATGAGGCTAATTGCACCATGAGGAAGAGAAACAAGGAAATATAGCCCCCCCCCCCCACAACAAAAAAAAAAAAATAAANAAAACAAATTACAACTTTCTCATACTCTAAATTTGGATAAACCCAAGAGCCAGAACTTCCCTGGGAAGAAGAAAAGGGAGTCTGCAGAAAGCCCTCTTGCCTAGCATTTGTTTGAACTCTAATTTCAAGAAGCTTTTTGCCTCTCTTTGAATTCAGGCTGCATTAATAAGTATTTGGACTAACATTTAGGCAGGTAGCTAGTAGGGATACTGACATATTTAATGTCCCTCATTTCTTACATATTTGTCAATTTTTAAACGTAAACCTATGAAACTAGGTATGCAAGCATATTGGGTGACTACACCTGTAAGCTGTTATTATCCTTGCCTTCCATTCCAGAGCCTCCCCATTTTGTGTTGATACCCTGGTTTTGGATTATATTATAGTGGAAAAATCTCTGGGGCAAGGACACCCTTTGCTGAATATTGCTAGGATTCTCAGCACAGTGGATCTCTAATCCCACTATTATCACTGTGTTGTTGGGAAAGCTTTCAGCATACACATTTTGACAGGTGCTGCTCTTGACTTTCACCCTGTTGAGTCATAACCACAAAATAGTTGCTCAGCTCTAAAGCATCTGTATTCTGATGGTAACCCATGTTTTCACAAAGCATTTCTGGAACATGGTTTAATATTATGAGTTTAATAACATATTGTGGCATAGAACCTCTGTTAGTTAAACAACACAGTAGAGAAAATTAAATGTATCTCTTTCAATCAGCCCTACATAGATAAAAAAAAAAAAAACACCTTTTATATTCAGTTTTTGAACAACCTACTGAAATTATCAGGTAATTCTATTAGACTTGGTCAGGAAAAACTCGTGCACTTGATAAAAAAAGTCAGCAAAACCAAACCAAAGATGTTTTACTATTATTTCAATTCTTCTAAATCATCTAAGGTTTTTTAACCCCTTTTGTTAATACCAAAATTTAAAAAAAAAAAACTTTAGTTTTCACAAAAAATATGAAAAATATCATTGTTATACTCTCCTGTGGAAATTTCCATTTTGTTGGAAAGGCAGATTTTGGTTCAACAAATTTGTTTTCTGATAAATTAATCTCGATAACTAAGTAAACCTTCTGCAAGGCTGCTGATATAATAATTTAAATGTCTTTGGCTTGTATATTTTCTCCCATTATAAACTGTTCCCACATGGACATTCCTTTCCATAGTGCAATCTATTTATTCTGTTAAATGATTTAACAGTAAAGAGGGTTGCTGAGATAAAGTAGCTTTTTCTGTCACTGTTTTCTGTTATTTCCTTTTAAGAGTGAATACGCTTGTTCCTTCCATACCAGCACAAAGATCTCCCGCCAACATGCTCTTGATAGTCTCCATTGAGATCCAAACTGTCATTTTAGTGGTTTCAAACGTAATTTCATGGTTACTTCATTGCTGAGAATCCCTTTATTCAGTAAAGCTTCGAGGACTTTGACTGAAGTGAAGAAATAGCAACAAAACTATCAGTAAAATAATCAGAACTAAAACTGTACCTAATTAGAATATTATCTCCTGGATATATCTGTGAACTGTGGTTAAGAAAAGGACATTTCTCCTAAAATGAACGCAAAGGAAGGTAAATAAGAAACTATTTACATTTCCAAGTACTTTACTGAATCTATATCTTTATGGGATTATATCTGTGTAGAATAACTCACAGGTGTAAATTTTATTCAGGTTAAGGCTTCATATTATTCTTGATCATGTCCCATTCTTTCTTCCATTTAGAAATCTCTTTTTGAGGCTCATTTCAATGATCAATCTTTTTATTATAAAATTTTAAGTATTTGCTCTAACATTAATTAATTTTTCCGTGCTGTAATTATTAGAACTGAGCAAATAATTCACAATGAATAATTCATCTGCTGAATGTAACCTCATTTTCTGCTTGCTGAATATCTGTTAGCAAATCTGCTTTCTAGTTTATTTGTTAATCAAAATTATCTGACCACTTCTGGTGAATATTTTTAACTGTGGATTGAGCCTAAACAGCTTCCTGTGAGCTTTTGATATGCAGTGTTTGTGACATGATCTGTGTTGGTACATTGTAATTGGGCTGGTAAAGCATGTGACTTTATTTAATTTTCCCAGTTTGGTGAGCACTTATATACTCTGGGCATGAGTACATACACATGTGAATTTCAATATTGTTTTTTGTATCTGTAGAATTTGTTTTCCTGCCAGTCTAACTCAATTATTCAAATGTCTTTGGGGTAAAAAATAACTAAAGACAATGTGAATATGTGAATCTATCAAATGCTGAGCCAATATTTGCAACAATTTATTTACAGCTTGCATTCAGTTTTAAGCAACTGTTATGTTATTGAAGGGGAAAATCACTAATATCAACCACTGCAGCCATATTTTCTCTTAAAACTCTAGTTAAAATGCAGAGTGTTTTCATGTCATGGTCATATTAGAGAACACTTATTTGGTGTGTCTGAGAAGTCCTTGTTTGTCATGATAAAATAAATTTTGCAGACTATTGACAGCACATCTGTGGAGATTTTCTACATAAATTGGAAAGATCAGATACAATTTTGCTAGAAATGAGCACATAGTAAAAATTTTAAGAGGTAACTTCTGCATAAAGCAACTTATACCTGACTGAAAGCCAATGGGGCTTGAAATCCTATGTCTTTAGGTACTTTAAAATATTCATTCTTATTTTTCAGTTATGGTTTCAAGGTGAAACTCTTTACATGGATGACGAGTTTTCACAGTAGTGGAGGCCCATCTCCCACATACCTGTAAGGTATGCAAAAAATATCACCCCTCCATCAAATACACCATCCTCAGCCATATCGTGCTGGCCAAAATAGCTGGCTGATATTTAGGAGACAGAATATTTACTTCTCTTCTCCACATCCTTTGTTCCTTTGACATGCTTTTTCTTTTTTTATTCTTGAAAGACATGTTGAAGGAATAATATCTGTGCCCACAAAATGCAGAGACACCACATTAAATACTCCTCAGGCATTTTTCTTCATTGTTGTACAATGGGGCAGAAAATATTATAACACACAGAGCTATAAGCTCAGCATAAGAAAAAGCAGAAGACTTTGGGCTAATGGGCAATGTGTCACAGAGTTCTACCTACTTGATTCCACAAGAAAAGCTGTTGTTATGCTTGTTAACTGGATTAATGAGTTTTCCTTGATTGGCATAGGGTTCCGGTAAGGGAAGAATTAAAAAGGAAGCTGAAATGAACACTACTGTTGCTTTAAAGGCAATTGAAACAATTGTCTTCTCATTCTCCCAATAACCTCTGAATATTAGCTTTAATAAAGTAAGGTTCCAAAATTTTAAATAGTGTTGTATTACATTCTCAGATTAATAAAATAGCTTGGCATATAACTCTATGAAACAAGAGAGAGAATATAATACCAGCAGGGCTTCTTGTTCATTAAAGAATTGACTTTTTAAACTCTAGAGCAGATAAATTTGGGGTTTCTCAGCAATAAAGCAAAACAGTACATTTTTTGCTTCAAGATTATTATCTCTCTATAACCTTAAATCATGTAATAGGACATTTTACACAGCTGACTTTATTGCTCTTTCTCTTTTCTTCTCTTTCTCTTCATTTTTTCTTTTTGGATTACCTTAGGGTTTCTCAGAATCAATGCCCTTTAAAACAAACTCTTCCATTGCCTTGATAGCCTGTTATACCCTGATCTGGCAAAAATAAAGGAGACAAAATTGATGAAGATAGGACACTTGCAATACAAAGAAACTTTAAGAACAATGGTGCAGTTGCTCCAAGCAAACATGTTAGGTGGGTGTCCTGCATCCACGTTTAATACACTAAGCTTAATTAAAAAGGATGGAGTATGTTAGGCATACCTGGACACTGATATTGATGCCCACATTTGTGCTAACAGCAAATATTTCCTTTACAGTCACTTCCAGTGCACAATCTTTGTCAACCTATGGTAGGTACTAAAACACAAGAAGCCTTCTGGAAATGCTTATTTTTCCACATTTTCTGTTGAGGTAGTCTCTATGACTACCTCAAATGTAGGCTTCTACATGGTAGATGTCCAAAATTAGATAGGTGTCTAAAACCTGGTCCAGGTTTGTAATTTTTCTGTAGTGCTTTGCAGATCTGTAGTCCTATTCTCATGGATAAATTAACCATCAAATATGGGCACAGGATGTTTTTTTCTCCTCAGGTCAAACTGATAGGGACCACAGGTATTTAACTGCCTTCCTCTGAATGTTGGCCATAATGTCATCTCTAAGATATAGTGGTTCTGAAGGTCTTAAAAAGCAAAACTCTGCAAGTTTCCTTTGGATGTTATACCTATAACTTGTGGTCTTTAATTATTATAACGGTGTTTGGAGGCAATCTTGAATAACAGATATGAGGTTGTGTGAAGTAGGTGTTCTCTGGACCTGTCCTCAGTAGCATAATTTCATGACTCAATATGACTGCTAGTGAGTGGCCTCAGTGACCCATATAGTTGTTTTCAGTCCTCTGGGTGTTGAACACACATTCTCCTAAAAATATGTTACATTCAGTTATTTATTGTAAACTAATTGTTCAGGAAGTTGTTATTTGTCATCTTTAAAATCTTTCCCTTATTTTAAATAAGATGGTAAAAAGATTCAGCCTTTTCTGGGTGTGCCTTTAAAAGAAAGTTCTGTGGTATCACTTGCAGGGGCATCCAGAATTGAAAAAGCCTGTCAAACTGTAAAAATTTTAGAGATTTTTCCTCTGATTTTTCCTCTTAGACATTCTTCTCACCCTTTTTTGTTGTTGTTGTTGTTATTTTTTTTTTGCACTTTACGTATTCAAAACGCTTATAAACATTTCCTGACCACATTTATTATTTCTATTTATAAAATATAACTGTCTCAATGTCTATCAAGACAGAAACTGGAATATTTTTAATTCCCACACAGTTATTCACTTATATAGAAAACCTCCTCAGGCTGCACACACTGATATTTCCCTCTATAGCTTCTCCTTCAGAAAGGTCTTAACTATCGAATTAAATCTATGGAGAGCTCTGAATTAGCATTGGCAGGCATTACTTTGATGTCTCTTTTCACCAAAAGATGAATTCTGGAGCAGCTGTAGCTATCTGTGAATTCAGCCCAGCTTAGACAAACAGTGTTGGTTATTGTCGCAGGTGGAAAATGATGTGCACTTCACTCAGAAGAGAAAAGCAGCAATATGATTTATTGATAAAAAAGCTTCTGTGACTTAACAAAGATTCTGTGATGGCAAGGTACACCTGATTATGATTAGAAGATATACTTAATTACACACTGTATAAAAGACACTATATACTACTCAAAGACACTACATGAAAGACATTATATACCACATAGAGACTGCATAAGGAATTGAGTTAGGCAGCATTGCATCAAGGAAATCCTCCCGTTGAGTCACGAGGTTCAGAGTGGACACTCTTGCTTTCTAAACTCCTTGAACTGAAGGGGTAAGGAGCCTAGATAGGTGTGGTTAAATCTACTCCTAGTCCCAGACTTGTCAGTGGTTTATGTCTAAGGGATTATGTGTATTACACAAATCCTTTATACTAGTTGGCTAAGATTGTAGAGTGTGATCACAAAGCACCATTACAGCACATTAGCATGGTGTTACTTTCCCAATCTGCTTACCGACTATCAGTAGCAATAAGGGTCCTCTCAATCTGCAGAAGTAACCTTGGGAGGCATCCGTGCCCAAGGGGAGGTCCTGGTGTGCAGCCCACTGTCATGTCAGGAGAGCTCAAAGGGCTCTTGGGCTGCTCACTATGGGGTAAGATGATTGACTTATGGTCATATGTGCATACAGATGTTAGTTTCTTTCAAATTTGGCTTGAGTTGGATTTTCTTCCAAATTTGTAGCACTGTGGTTAGTGTGTGTATGTGTGTGCATTGCTCAAATTAGCATTGGGTATCTGTCTTCTGTCTCTCCCGAATCCAGGATACAACCATCATGACCAGACACATCCATTATGACTGCCATTGATGGTTATCTGCTTGGGCCAGAAGCTCTGCTTAAGGTGAGGGGTGGGGGGAAGTACGCCATCACAGATGGACAAAGCAGCATAGTGTTTCATGACTTTACAAAAACTCTGCTTCAGTCCCATGAGATACTGCAAAGTGGTACTGCCACTCATCATGCGTGTACACCAATGAAGGCACTTCTAGGTGGAGAACAGGAAGCTGATTTCTACTTCTCCTCTACCCTGAGTGCATCAGAAACTTGAACTTGGTGTCTCCCTTATTAGCAAAAAGTACTCTTACTATTAGGTATTCCAATATTTCTAAGAATAAACCCCTTTTTCAAAGCTCCTGTAGCCAGCAAAAGTCGTTAAACTACTGCTGAAGGAAGGACTTCAAATGATTTTCATACATCTAAGCTAAAATGTCACAATCGGTGAGTTAAAGAACCAGGCTTTCACATTTATTTCCCTATCAAAATGCATACTCAATTATTTACAAAAAGTGCAATAGCTTCAGCAAGCAAGACTGAAATACAAATAGGCATGTTAGACACATAAAAAATCTATAGTTAAAATCAGAGAGGGAGAAATTCAAACTGTGTTTCCCGTGTCCCCAAAAGCTGCTGCAAACACTGGGATTCTAGGGAGGAAAAGAGAGAGAGAGAGAGAGAGATGTAACAGAACAATACAGCATGATACATTCTCTTTTTTGAATGAATTTCCCTTGTGAATTCAGTACTTTGTTCCTAAATTTCCTCTGCAATATAAAAGCAGCATAAAATTTATCCAATGTTATTTAGGGTCAAACAGGGTATTTCCTTCAATCCAAGATTATTTTTGTGTTTGAATCTCGGGATTTGAGAGAGAAGCAACCAAGCAAATTTTCATTTCAGGTTGACCCAAAATGACTTTTTTTGTCGTTTGAACCGCTGAGCCAAAAAATCAGTGATACATACAGCTCTGTTCTGAAGGTCAACAAATGTGCGGTCTGCTAGATTATAAAAGGGAGTACTTCTAGAAGTAAAGGATCTTTCTATAGATATTGTGTGTTTCAATCCCAGGAAAATATGTGTGAGAATTATAAGCCTGAACAAACCATTTATTCTTAAACTGCCAGGTTAAAAAAATAAAAAAAAAAAAAAAAAAAAAAAAAAGTGGCCAGTAGGGTATTTTTAGTCTAAGTGAGAATAGGTGTCATAGAGAAAAATTAGCACCACGAACTTCCTCCACAACTGAAAGAGAGTGCGCAGTCTGGAGCTCTCATGAAATAATACTCATTAGGAAAAGCTATGGGATGTTTGTGTTCCTAAGTGGTCTCACAGTACATCTGCACTGGCAATGAGAACTTAGGGACTGTGTCCTAAGGCTAGAGGGACACAATGCAGAGTGCAGAAACAGCTCAAGGCCAAGTGCTATGTGACATGAAGAGACTTTGGAAAACCCCTAATAAACCCAAACTTGAACAAACTCAGGTCATCTAGAGAGAACTACACAGTGAAGCAACTATTTGCCTGCAGTGTGCGCATTCTTCAAATGAACCTGGGAAGCAGTAGCCCCAGTCAGTGATGAGAAACTAGAGTTCGGTTGGAAGAACTAATTTCCCTCTTCCCACATACACAAGTTCATAAAATGGCTAACCAATAATTATAGAAAATAGGTTTGAAATAGGCTTGGAAGATCGTCTTTCCACTCTTTGGTTTCATGACTGTATCTGCCTTTTCTGATGGGCACTTGGCCTACTTCTTTAAAATTCTCATGATGCAGACTCCAAAGCTGCCCATGACACTCGGTTCCAGTGTTTATTCTTAGTAAAGTTATACAGTATTTCCTCTTGTGGAAATCTGCTGTGTGACAGGCTAAGTGACATCTTGGACATGGATACTGCATTATTTCTTTCCTATTTATAACAGCTTTGTATGATTTCAGTAAGATCTCTTTCTAGGATCCCCCATCCAGAATACTCCTTAACTCACCAAAACTTGTTGCATAACATTCCCAGGATATGACCTCTCTGCAGATTACAGAGGAGCATAGAAATACCAAAAACATGACCTACTTGAAGCCCTTCTTTCAAATTCTCATTTTCCATGGTGCTAGCAGGAGAAAAAAAAAAAAAAAAAAAAGATGGTTATTAAGCTCTATATAAGCCAACCCCGCTGCTTATCACGAGGTGAAGTTTTGTCTCTTTGGCTCCCCATGTACCCTTTCTGATTGAAAGATCTCAGCGGCAGAGCCTGTACTTTCACTGTGCTTATACCACATACAGCACACGATTACTTGCCTGCAGCTGTAGCAGCACAAACAATAGTGAGTAATTTGAGGGGAAGGTTGCTTAAGAGGCAAGACCAAAAAATCCCAGTTGAGCAGAGATCAGAAGAATTCCTTGTTACCAACAAGCTGTATCCTGTAGTGGTATTGCAAGGAAATTTATGCTAGAGTGATGTTTACTTTTTTAATCATTTTTGATACACCCACCCCTACCATTTCAGTGCTCTACTTTTTTAAGACAATGAAAAAGAGAAGTATAGCAAAGCCTAAACAATAAATTTGAAATATTCGGAATATGCCTAGGTGAACGAGCAACTTGCAGCTTTTATTTTGTTAGAATGACTTGAAGTACAGTGTTTCTAAAATTTACTACACCAACTTATAATGAATCAAAGTAATCACTTTATTTTTTCTCTTTATAATCTCTGCTTACTTTGTGATGCATTGTAGAGACAGAATGGGTGATTTTATTCTCTTTTTGTGTTAATGAACTGACTGGTCTTACAGCTAATTTCTTGACAGGTATTTTTTTCTCCTTCTATTAACTGAGTTAATTATAGTAAAAACTAAACTCAAACCATGTTTCAAAAGATAAAATTTTTCCCTGGTGGGAGTGAGAGCAATTCCCAGCATCCTTCCATAGAACAGTTAATTTCTATTGCCTTAGTTTTGAAAAGCTTGCATATCTGAAAATAAAAAACATAAACTGCATGACAATATAATGCTCTATCCTGTTTTTTATTCCTTGATTAGTTTCACTTTAGCCATAAAAGAGGAAACTAAACAAATGAAGTCATGAATCTAAAGATCAGTATGTTATAAAGGAAGCACAGTAATTCAATTCAGTAGACATTACCTGTTCAGCAAATGTTTCATGGATAAACTCATTACCAGAGCTGCTCAGGGACTCTCCCAAAGAGCCATTTTCCGTCAGAATATTCAGTTCCATCAAAACCTATGTACAATCAGGTCAGTCTTCCTGGAATTTCATTTTGGAAGTAAAAAAGGAAAGAAATTGTCAAGAAGGCTGAATTTCTTTTGACAGTGTATGCAGACCAAAGTTTTTTTTTTTTGGGGGGGGGAAATTTACTCTTAAAATAATCTGTCATAATCTTTCCATATTTTGCTTCATTTTTTCACACAGAATGTAGCCAAACCTTAAAACTCCAGAATCCATCACACAGGGGAACTTCCATTTGACTCTTCCACTCACTACAGAATATGAGCCAAAATCCTCCTTGCATCACTTAATGTTTATTTTTTTCACAAGAACAAAGTTTCCTCTGGAAAACAGAGTGGGAGCTGTCACATTCATTTCAAGACAGTTTGGGTCCAGTGAGTAGCTTTAGGAATTGATTTCTAAGATTCTAAAACAGGACTGAAAGTCCCAAATTTCATCACTGTTCTACCATAAGTTCCTGTCTTGCTTCATGTAAAATAGAAGATAACTTCTAAAAAAGAAAAGAGCCAGAAAACAAAAACCTGCATTTTTAAATTTTGTTTTACATGATCTAAGTTAATCCCAGCAGTGTTAATGTCCTAGGAGCCAACGCTATATACCAGCCTTAGGAGTGTGATTCAGATTTGAGAGTTAAGATGATCCACTGGTAAGAATCAGACCATACAATACAAAGACAAACAACTTAACAAAAGAGTTACTTGTATCCTAATAATAGTTGTCATAAGGGTGTATTAAAAAAGCTCAAACAGCCTTTCTTTGTCTCATCAATGCTACTACCACTCCATTTTAAGGATAAACTAGCCTGTTGTGGGTTCTTTCAACAGGGACCAAGTTACATCTAATTCTCAGCCTTCATTACTTCTGTCTTCCATACAGATTTTTCCCAAAAAGATTTTTCCCACATTTCCTGTCTGTTTCTTTGGGGAAAATCCACATTGAAAACTTTAAAAAGATTTTCCTCTTTTAAAGACATCCATGGCACACCAAGAAAGTATTATTTGATATCACATGAAAAACAGAATATGGAAATAAATGTACAAGAAGCTGGTTTCTGGAGAGAGCTGTTAGCAACCCCTGTAGACTGAATGATGTAAAGATATTTAATGTTGAGATAAGGAAAGGAAAAATATTTCAAGGAAAGAGGGAATTTACTTGAGAATACTTCTAAGACTACTCAGTCAGATGAAGCAATCTAAGTCCTGGAGTGAGGAATCACTTTGCAAATGCAAATGCAAGAAAAAAGCATGACCAGGAAAAGATTATTCTTATAATACAGTAATGCAGGAACTATTTTTTCCCTTAAAAACATAAGAAATGATCCTGCCATGAAGAGAATGCTGTTGTTTTTTTCTCACATACACCAAAAGGCTGATTCTGTTTTAAATGTAAATATTTGTTCCTAGGCTATGCTTTTATATTTCAAAAAATGGCAATACTATTCTTCATCCATACTGATACTTAACAGAAATGGCTATGTTCCCTGTAGATGTACAGTGTTGATTGTATTCGCCAGGAGATGAGACAGTTGAACACATACCACACAAGCTTTGCCAAAGTCTGTAAAAATAATCATTTTAAATCATAGAGACTTTAGGAAATATGTATGTGTATTTTTACTTCCAGACAAAACAGTAAAATTCTTATTCCTCATTCCATACATCAGCTTCCTGACAAATCCTGAGTAAATTTCAGATTTGAGTCAATATACTTGCAAGTTCATAAGTCTCTTTTCCTGAATCTGTCTTCCCATTACTTTTCTGGAGTAGTAATTTGTTTACACACATTTCCCACCCTAGCCAGCTTCACATTATATTGAATCCGACATTCTTTCTATATGATCAGATCTGTTTTCAAGTGTAGAGCAGTAAAAAAAAAAAAGTTGGTTATAACTTCTGTTAAAAAATAAAAAAAAAAGTCACAGATTTTAGTTTAGCATAAATCTTTGATACCATCCAGGGCTTTCTTTCCCCCTTGAATAACTTACACAGCAATAAGCTGCATCCTATATGCTGTAGAACATCCTCTGCAAGGTGGCTGGAAGTCTCTGGTTATTGAGTTTGAAGCAAGCTACTAAAAATCCTGCGATTTTTTCCTCCATCCTTCCATGCTTTTCTAGAACTAGGCTACTTTTTTTTACCCTGCAGAACAATCATTACAGACGATTACAACAGGAACATATCCCAAGTGAGAAGACATTCAAAGCATACAAGTCTTGCAGTCCCAGCACAGAGCTAAGAAGCCATTTTGGCAGGACTTGGAAGCATACACCAGCAACAGCTACTACTTCTGCTACAGGTTCCTATTTCTAACCCAAGTGAAACTGAGAAGTAGAATGAAAGAGTGGACGGGAGCAATGAGGCTAAGGGTAGGAGTGACAAAAGAGACCTCATACGAGACCTTTCTTGGCATATCTTATGTCATGGGTGTTTCTAGACTCTGGAAACAAGGACAGAGGGATGGGAAAGGACTTGGTGGCAAATTATGAAATCCTAAATCTAAACTAAAATTTTGTGCTTGTATCTTTTTAAACCTGCTTTTACACCTTTGGTCTTTGTTCTTCTGCAGAGATTCAGTGTATATTTCCCCAATCACATTCCCTTCGATGGTATTGTCAAACTCTTTTTGTAACTCTTTTCCTTAGCATATGCATCCTCTTATCACTTTTCAGTCCCTAGTGCTAGCATCTTCACGTGGAAGTACTGTTATATCTTTCAGACAGGACAGGCAATATGTGTCAGGAATCTCGCCAGCTCTAGGTGACTCATCACATATGGAGGCACAAAATGAAACAGTTTTTTAATAAAATTAATTAAAACTTGTAAGCTGTACACAGCTTATTCCTCAAGACACAGTACACGTGCTCCAAACACTAATTACAATCTGCCCTTTAAACCTGAGATGCAAAGAAGCTGTATATTACAATGTTGATTTTATTTGAAGATGAGAGTTTGAAATGAGATTTTCAAAGGCATAAGGGCTATAATATGCTTAAGTCCCACTAAGATGCAGGAGGTGTTAGGTGTTGCCTGGTTGAAAATCTCTGTAAGTGAGGAGTTTTACTCTGTTTCATATTGCACCACAAATTTTTCATGACGTCATTGCAAAACCATAACTCTGTTCAAGTTCATTCAAACGGCCCATGAACCTTAGCAAACCTTTTGATAAATATCTGAGTTTTAAGGCAAGTTTTATGTTTCACCATCAACATTACCAACAGCTTTAATACATCTCAGTATGTTGAGTCTGTATGTGTCAGTATATGTGATTCAGGCAACTACACAAATCATTGCTGCCATTCATTCAGGGCAGCGAGCCACTGTTAATAATACAATAATTCTGTAAACTTTATTGCAACAATACCATCATACTCTCTTCACAAAAGCCAAAGTTTCTTCTCCTGTTTTTCACCCTCATGCATTCATCAACTCCATTCATACAAAACTCAGACATTTTCTTTTCTTTCCTCCTCTTGTCATCCCTTCCTGTCCTGAAAAACATTTCAGAATTTTCTTCCAGCAAAATGTGTTATAGACTGGCTCACCTCCATCTCTGGTCATGACACATTCATTAAAAACTATTCAGATATTGTTTTTATATTTAGTTTTGGATGCACAGTGCAGGACACAACCCTCATCTCTCTTGTCAGAATTGAAGCCATTCTTCCAACCTCTACTGCCCTTCATAACAGCATGAAGGCAACACTTGTTGCGAGTGTAACTCATTCTTTTAATTCTCTATTTTTTTCTGATTGATATATTACATAAAAATAATATATATATACGTGTTACTTATATATGCATATAATTAATATGTGTTAAAAATAAATAAATTAAAAGAGATGGAAAAGAGGGAAACCCTGTTAACAGAGTCTAGCACTGTTCCTTCTTGTTATTTATGGTAAGATAGCTGCCAGCTGTGTGAACAAACTGATCATGAGCATGAGAGAAAGACAGAGCCAACCTGCAAAGCTCCCAGTTCCAGCATTTCCCCAGTTCAAGCAGCAGTGGGTTTCTAATATATATTGTGCCCACAGCACTAAGCTGTCAGAGCAAAGAGGAACAAAATGCTGCTCCACTGCACCGAAGGAACAATTGCATGTAAACAAAGTCAGGTTACCCACAAAGCAGAGTTCATAGGCAATTCTGGTGTCAAAAACAATTCTGAAATCCAATGAAAATCAACATTTATGGTTGAGAAGTTTATGCGTTCCATAAGGAGTACTCACTACCTCATTAACACATCCATAGAACTCCTTAGACTGATCATCTTCTCCCAGCAGGACCGGTAAGGCTGGTAGTGGCTAAGCAAGGACCATAATTTTAAGTCTAAGAAGATGAATTTCATCACTGACAGTATTTTATTTTTAGGAATGCTTTCCATAGTACCTTAGACTTACCATGGTTACTAGGTTACCTGTATGTTCTAAATCTTTTTCCGAATTTCTCAAACATACCTCAACTGAGGATAAAGAAGCTCACCCAGGAGAAGCTCCCCCGGGAGAAAATATTAACACAGCTGTATAAAAGACAACCGAGGAACAAGATCAAACACTGCACCCTTAATCAGGCACATTGCTTCGCTGTTAGCTTCCTCATGTGCTTTGCTCTGGGCTGCTCCAATTAGCTCCTTCCAAGACATGAGAAGGCTTGGGACAAGAGGAAGGAAGGAAGGACACAACATAACATTTATTTCCTAAGGGCACCACATGGGCCACAAAGGAGACCAAAACCAAATGCTATGCCATGTGGACAGTCATTCTACTTAGAGGAGACTGAATTTTACCAGTGAGGGGGTAAACCAGGCTATGTCAATCTAGCCCTAATCATCTTTTATTTATCAGTAAGAAGGCAGCCATGGAATTTCACTGCCTGCTACCACAGCCAATTGCAGCAGATAATCTGATTCTTAAATTCATCATCTTCTGGTTTTTACCTTTGGACAGAGACGGGGAAGAAGAGGGGGATTTGATGCCGTTAGTCTGCTTCACAGATTGTCCTTCAACTCATTGTTCTGATCAAAAAAAAAAAAAACAACAACAACA
>VXAA01002622.1:158991-205589 GCA_013399115.1 Anseranas semipalmata
CTTCTTGTTTAGAGCTCAAAGTTATTCATGGCCAACTTGCATACACTTGTACTTATGCCAAAATTGGTCCTTAGGTTAAGTAGGTCTTCTTTTTGCATGCTGCTTATTCCCCTGATGCATTTGTCTGAGCTAAACAAACTAAATTTTTAAAGTTCCTCTTTAGGATAAGAGGCAAGCTGTTTGTCTCCTTGGTCATCCCAGAAGCTCTTCTCCAAGCCTGTTCTATTTTCTATTTATCATTAAAAAAAGAAAAAAAAAAAAGGTTGTTTAATTCAAAATGTGTTCTAAAGCCTTCCATCTGCTGTGATCATATTAATGGCACAGCAGAAGATTGATTTCCAACTCTTACAGTGAATAAGCTTGCTTTTTTGTTTCATACAGTAAGAATTCAGACATGACAGATGCATTAAAATCTGTGTTTCTAGGCTTGCCATTTTCTATATATTAAAAAAAAGAAAAGAAAGCATTGTTTATTTTTAGAGATGGGCAGACCTATTGGGTACCATTCACTTCATTTAATTTTGGAGGTGCGATTTAGCAGCCTCTGCTTAGGTGTCATTATGGACTAATGTATGCAGCTGTCATCAGTCTACCCAAATTCCTGTGTTGTACATGTCATTGCTGTGAAATTATTACAGGTACCCTACAACACTTCACATGGCACTAGAAGTTTATATTTTGGAAACTGAATCTCATCCTAGATGCCTCTGCTCATCCTCATCTGAACAAGTCACCTTAGCTCATATGTAAACATCTACCTTTAGTGATATGAGTTCCATAACCTAGTACCCATATGAGTCAAAAGTGCAATTTTGACTTCTGATGAACTTTACTCAGGATATTTTTTAAAATATTTTTTTAAGTTTAATTTGAAAAAAAAACAACCACATAATTTAATATCAATTAAGTGTTTTGAATTTATTGATGACAATGAATTTTATCACAATACAAACAGCAACATGAAATACAGGACATATTTCCAGTCATATTGGTTATGACATGGCAATCTTCATTGCTGCTAACATGTCCTTATGTGAATAATATGATAATTAAAATGTTCTAATTTTAGAAATTTTATTGTGAACAGATATTACCTATTACATACTTTTCATCAAGAAGGCTAGATGGCTGATCACAAGCCTAAGGAACAGCTGTTTGCAGTATCCTAGAAAAATTATTCTTGGCTAACACCACAATTTTTGGAAGACCTCCTTCACTAGTGAGTACATTGGTCCAGATTCATCCTTCTCCATGTTAGGCACCAGACTGAAAGCCCTAAGTTGGGATCTAGGGGGAATTTAATTTAAAATTCTTTCACAGACCTAGTCTGATAGGTAGGAAGGATTGCAGGGAGATAACAGTATTTTTTAAAGTTATATTCTCTATGACGAGAACAGAAAAGTAGTAGATACCTTTGAAGGCCTGCAGAGAAAGATTACCTGATTAAGGCAGGTCTTTCTTCTTTCAAATCCAGCAAGACTCCAGCAGATCAGCTTGTGAGGGTTGTCTACAGTTTTACTAAGAATATACGAAACCAACAGAAAATATTACTTCATTATATTGTCTCTTGTCCAATCTACCTGTATCTCTTTTCTCTCAGCTTAGTGAACTAGTAGGTCAGAGCAAGAGTTCCTCCTTCCAGCTTACCTTCTCTGACTCTTGCTTTACTGGCAGCACAGGGACTCTGTTTCAAAGGGTGTGTATTTATGTATTTATGAAGGCTACTTCCTAGATGGTTCTGCACCTTCCTACCATGCAAAGGACGTGCATTTAGTCCTCTCCTGGCTAAGAAAAGCCTACTTTCCAGGTATATTTCCATTATGAATGATCTAACCACTCAGCTGTTATGTAAAAGTTGGTGGTAACTACATCGAACACTTCAGATTTCCCTAGGAAGTTACTCCTCTGACATAGATAGAGCTTAGATGCTTGAATATGACTTACAGAAGAGCTTTGGTAGGAAATAAGTACTGAAGTCCCAAGCATGAACATGTGTAAGTCCCTGGAGTGAAGTACCCAGGGAGGTTCACACTAACAAAGCCAACTAATAAATCTAGATGGCCTCAAGCTTAGACAGTCCTGAAAATTTGGGATGATTAGATCGATGCCTGGGACTTAAATGAGTTTCATGAAACTAAGTCCTAATATGCAAGGACTTCAGCTGATATTCCTTGCTGTTCTGTGTTCTCTTACAGTCACTAGACAAAGAGGTACCTCCTAAACCAACTTAAGATGTGACTCTGGAGACTCCTACCTGTCACCATCGATTAGTGAGGCAATTAAACTGTTAATTTAATTATTAGATTAAACTAGTTAGATGTTTGAGGTTAGATGAGATGAACATGATCCTGATTGCTTCCTTTATTTTCATCCTCCAAGTCTCTGATAAGGATGCTTGAAATTAGAAATTATGCTTGATACATACCCTATGTATCAAATAACTTGTCTACCATATTTAGAAAGTAGCAACTACATTTCACAATTATATTTAAATACTTTGGTCATTATATGATGTCACAATAGGACAAGTAAGGGGCAATTTATCACACCTTTTGATATCTACAAAAGTTACACTACTTATATTTTATCTAGATTCGCTCTAGAGCAATAGAGTGTAGTAAATGCTTTTACATTGTGATTCATCTGACATTCAAGTTTTCTAGCTGTAGTTGAGAGGTATTGCACACTAGAAGTGCCAATCTCTTCTGCCAGTCCCAAAGGGATTCTAAGCAACTAGCTCTGATCTAGATGTATGAAGTAGAAATATTCAAAGGTAGGAGAAATTAACTTCTCCCTAGTTCCATCTTGTATACCATGGTACAATATTGTGCATTTCTGCCCATATGTTGTGAAATAATAAAAGAAACAAAAAGAAAAGCATTTTTCTGAACAGAATTTATTTCAGACTGAAATTTGGTAAAATATTACAATTTGCTTTACAAATGGATTCAGGGGAAAATTTGATTTTGAAATAAAAAAAAAATCACTCAGAAAATTGAAAACGTCAAAGTCTCATGTGAGATAGAGCTGTTCAGTTTTGACCAATTGTAAGTATTGTAAGTATTGTAAGTCTGTATTTGCATAGCTTGTTCTAAGGGTGAATAAAAGTACTTGTTCCAGTTCCTTAAAATCAATCAGTTGATGATGTCTAGATAAAAAAAAGAAAAGTTTTTGTGTGTGTTTTGGAATAAAATAGCCCATGTAATTTTATATTTTACACTTAAGGGGACTCAGCTCAGAATGCCATGCACACATTACCATCTATAATTTAATTTTGCATGTAATTTCATGCACACTAAGAATCCATCTCAAGCCAACTGTGCGTCTACAGAAATCTCCTATTTTTGTAAGCAAATTTCACTTAGGCTGCACACCTCAAGTCACTGTTAAGATAACCAATGGAAAGAATAAAGCCCAACAACACAAGTATTAATTTGATAAATTAATTCCACAGATGTATTTATCCCACAACTAATGTAGATTTTAAACCCCTCGATAAGTGAATGAAGGAGTAATGTTCCCAGAAGCATTTGCCTAAAGCAATTTAAGGTTCTTCAACAACTGGCACAAGGCACAAAGTCACAGTAAATCCAAGTTTGCATGCTGCACTTGGTTCATGCCTTATAGAACTGGCAAGGAACTGAAAGAAGCAGTTCATCCCCTGCTTCGGTGATTTCTTGTGAGGTAGTCTGCCACACAGCCCATTGGATTTTTTTGCTAAAGGTTTTCAACTAGAAGAAAGTTAACCTAGCAAGTGACATATGTCGGAGAGAGAAATTAAAGTGGAAAACATTGTGCGGGATCACCCTTTCCGTCCCATTTATTTTCTTTTACATCATTAACACAAGGTCCAGATCTTTAGTAGAGCATTTGTGTGATATATTACCTGTCCTGAGACTCCAATACAAGGGTCATTCTGCTTCCGGCTCCCACTTTCTGCTCAGTTGGAGTCTAGATGTATTGTGGAAGAGAACTGTTGGTCAACCTGTGGAGATTGCCGTCCCTCAGAGTGGCCCAGTGGATCAGTCAAGGCCATGCCCTGTGGCATGGAGCTATAAAATTGTCATCACTTTTTGCAGTGTTCTGAAGTAGAAGAATTGGGTCCTGAAGCCTGCTTTGAACTCCGATTTGTTAAAGCCTGCCAGAGAGGGCATATACAGATGTAGGACCAGATTATTACAGGAGCACCACATCTGCCAGTACCCCCCATATCAGTGTCAGAGTTTCACCAATACACACAGATTTTGGACTTTATAAGGAAATCCACTGAGTTTCTAGATGGGTGTTCACTGCACTCTCCCAACAAGCCTGATGCACACAGGGATATATTTCACTTAGTGCACATGCACAGTTGCCTTGCAATCACCACTTGTTTGTCAAGGTGTGTGGAATTGCACCACAGATTAAATAAGTCATCAAAAGTCCTTGACATGTGAAGTAGAGACAGAAAAAAAAATCTCGCAGTTTCTGGAAGTTAACGTGAGGTGGCCCCACCTCAAAAATGGCACCACTTCACAGAATGAGCATCAACTTCACTGCAGCTGGGAGAAGATTTGAAATGTTCAGAGAACTGGAACTAAATATGATGTTTTCATATCTTAATTAGACATGCTTAGGAAAACTACTTAGACTAATAATAAATTAAATACTGCTTCACCAAGATTTTTTTTTTTTGTAATTATGGCGGAAGTTGTGATGGAGTTACTATCAAACGTAATTGCAACATTAAGACAGCTACACAGAATCTTTTGGTTGTGAAGGTGAAGGTTTAAAGTTATTGTGTTGTGCCACTTGAGCAAAATACTGTTCTTGAATGACTTCACATAGACTATTGCTAAAAGGACTGATCTTTAGCTGAGGGGAAGTGAATAAAAAACTGAATAAAAACTAAATCATGGAAATTATACAAAAAAAAAATAAAATTTTTAAATACCACTCGTCTTGTGGTATGAGGATTTGACAATTGTTATCAGTGCATGAATTTCCTGTGAAGTCAGCTTAAACTCTTTTCACAGATATAAAAAGGTGATGTGCTCAGAGAAGACAAACACACATGCTTTCTTCAGCAATCAAAAACCATTTCCAGGTTCACAGTTTTACAGACCTGTTTTACAAGGCTGACAGTCTAGTGTAAGAAAATCTGTGAAAGTAAGGTAGTTGTCTTTCTTCCCTTTTCCTTAATTATATACAAATTTCTTCTGTCAAGTGCAAAATTCAACTAAAAATCATCTAATTCCAATTGTAAACAAAACCAAAGCTGCAGGAACTTTAATAAGACATTTTAAATGGTCAAAATACTCAATAATATTGGAAAAAGAAGACAGTATGTTTCAGCTGGCAGGTTATTCATACGCAACATAACGCTTCATTGAAACAAACTTGCCAAGCATAGCTGATCGCTTGTTTAGATACCTAACTGCAGGGAGGAAAGCATTTCTTAATCTTTTGGAACAGAAGCATCATCCTTAATTTTGGAAAACCAGGATGCACAGATTTGTGGATTGCACCTCAGTCTTTGACTGGAATTGTAGCTCAGAACCTGCTGCTCTGAACCCCAAAGGGCTTGTGTGAGTAAGCAAATTAACTCTGCAATATTTTAACAAACAAACAAACAAAACAAGTATTTCTGAAGAATCCATGGTTCAAAGAGCAAGGATGTATAAGTAAAAATTTGGTTGGTGAGCTAATCCTTCTGGACCCTGGGCTGATTGGAGGGTGATATAAACCCTTCCTCACTCTCCTTGGTCTTAATCATGAAATGGTTCCCTAAAAAGGGTAATGGTGTGTGCTACTAGAGATACCTGACATAAAGCTAAGGAAGAAGGCCATGTGTCAGGCATGAGGAGCAATGGCAGACTTCAATCTGTCTAACTAGCAGCTACTCTCTAGGTGTCCTGAGAGCCAGCACACCTGAAGTACTTCAGTTCTTCATCAGCACTGGGGAGAGGCAGGAGACTTTGAAGGCAGAGTAAGTCAAGGCATCTAGATATTGAGATCTTCCTCTGGGGCATTTCAAAGTCACTTACTTCATGAGCAGTACTTCTGTAGATGCCTTAAAATTTTGACTAAAGCTCAAAGCCAATGTTAAAGGAGCTGTTTTTCCCTGTGGCCTTCCCTCCTCCATTAGCAACACACATACACAAACATATAACCTGTTGTACATATCTGTTGTAGATGCTTTCTGTTAAAATCAAGAGAAGACCTTGAGAACTGAAGGAAAAATACAGAAAAAAATATACATAAATAATGTATCAGAGAAAGTAGGGATTTAATAAGTAGAAAAATCTCAGATAATAAATTTGACTTTTAAACAGGAACAAAAAAATGTCACTCTTGCTTGAGCTGGATTTTAATGCAATCTTCAAGGTGTAGGAAGTGTGGAGAATCAATAGCAAATCCCAGTGTCCTTATGCTGAGATATTCAAAATGTTAGCTCTAATGGGAGTCATATAAAAGCAGCCATAAACCAGTGCTGATCAGTTCACACATGTGCTGTAAAGAGATACAGTTCAGAATTTAAATACCCCATATATCTTTTGCAAAAAGCTTTTCCCCCCTCCTATAATAATAAGTTTAAACAACATTGCAGCCTTTCCCAAAACTGAAACCACAGATGTGAAGATATTTTTGAGAAATTATTTTATCTTCTTGGGTAATTATCATTAATGAAAGAAAAAAAATCTTAAATCCTAATAAATCAGAGACGGAATTGACTGACCATGCATCCAAATTGCTGCATTATTCACACTGGAATTACTCCAAAGATTAGCTGCAAATTGCCCTCTAAATTGAATTTATGGTTTCATTTTTCATAACTACTGTGTTGTGACAGATGAGAGGAATCTCTGAGAAAAATGACAGTGATGGACCCAATTTCTTAGTACTCTATCTTCAAGACAGAACTAAACTATCTCTATTAACCGTTAGGTTTTGTACAATCTATTTTGGCAAGCATAAAAACCTGTTATGAAATACAATATATCCTATTTTATACATCAGTCAGTAAAGATATCACAAAAAAAAAAAAACCTTAACATTTAATTTGAAAAAGGAGGCCAATCAAATTAAAATAAAGTGAAGTTTCACAGACAGACACTGTGCGGATAAAAATACCAATTTATGCCAATTTAAAAGCCTGCATTCTGTCATCACTGTGCATCTTCTTTCTGTTCCAAAGGATCCTCAATGCCTGTGCAACATGTAAAGTAGGAAAGAAAACAAAAATATTGTGGTATCCTGAAGTTGTGACACCACACTGGGAGTTGGTATGTTTGTTGGGGGGGTTGTTTTATGCTTTTCTTGCACAGTACCTATCAGAGATAGATCTTGACCGTCCAAAGTATTGTGGCAATAAAAGCTATAAATAATAATTACAAAAATAATCTCCAAGTTCAACAAAGCTTCTGGGCTAGTACATAAGAACTAAAATACTAGACTGTCAGATACTAGAAACAAATGTTTTGCCCTGAAATGGTTCTTAAGTATAACTTGTATCAAACGGGAAAAATAAAAACATGGGCTTTTTTCCAAATTTTCAAAGTACGTTTGTATAGTTCGGGCCTCTTGGGCTAGAAATAATTGAAAGCAAGCTTGAGATTACACTTAGGTCACAAACACAGTTGATGCCTGAAGCTTTTCAGGGACAAAAAATATGGGAACGTTTACAATGTAGGTTAGATAAAGTCAGTACAAGTGCTACAGATAACTGCAGTTTAGGTATTTCTAGCACAGAAACTGAGAACCTGCATTTTTCTTTCATATTAGAAAAATATGGTTTAATAACTACACTAACAACAAAGGGCCAGAATCTTTCACTGTTATTCATATTAACATTGAACTTCTTTTCAGAGCAATATCACTGTCTCCAGTGCAACTGTCTGAGTCTGAACAATAAGAATAGGAGTATCTAACCTGCACCACCCAGTGTTTATGGGGCAGGCTATGTTTCTGATGCATTTTACTTACTTTTTACACTACAGAGACTCATCTAATGGTTCCAGAATCAGCACAGTCATTACAGCGGATCCACCAGTTCTGAGAATTTTTAGCTTTTCACCCAGAATTCATCTAACAATGATAGCAACAGTAGCATTAATAATAATTGTTTGTGGCTTTCATCACTCAGTTCTCAAGATGTATTACTTTGTTCATTTTATATGTGTCAAAAACAAGGAACAGAAAATGAGTTGCTCGGGGTGCTCCAGACAGCCAGAACCAGGTCTCCAGAGTCTCAGTCCACCACACTCCACTATTGTCCTCTACAAGCAGGTATGAGTACTTTAGCCAAAAACTCTATTTAAACCGTGGGGCTGGTGCACTCCATGATGTGTTTCATGGTGCTGGCTCACTGGTCATTGAAATAAAGGCATCAGCTGGAGTGTGCCGTGGCCCACTTTGTGCCATGTGCTCATATTTCTTTGTAGGATAAAACAGAAACCCTGTAGGGAGGAGACAGAAGACAGTGCCTGCTCAGATCTTTTTCAGATGTGTAATCAGGGCATGGTGTATGTCCCAGTCCAGGAGCAGGTTAGGGCTCCCTCTCCCAGAATGCCCCAAAAGCCCCTTATCAGCTCCATATAAATGAAAAAATTCCATTTTCTTTCCTGATATCATGACAAAAACAATAGCATAAATATGTAGCAGGATGGATCAAGGAAAATTACCTTCCTTTGATGGTAATTATATATAACTGTCATAAAACTATGAGGTTTTCAAGGTACTGAGCAAAAAAGATAAACTAATGAATCAACAGAACATCATCACAGTTATTAAAAAGCAAATCAGGTGGAGGGATATTAGCCTTATTTTACATATGAAGAATAGAAAAGAAAGGACTTTGTGTTAAACTCTGCACTATTAGAGCCACAGCACGTTTGTGATTGCACACAAATAATTTCTCTATGCAAAAGTAATCCTAAAATGTTTTATTCAAGGTCACAGAGAAAGCGTGAGTCAAAATCAAGAATATACCAGTGCCCCTGCTAATTTTTAAGCCTGTATTTTAAACAAAAGACCCTCCTGCAATATGCACAGTAGAAATTGCTAGTCTTAGTCTTTTAAGTTTTTCATTTTGGCAGATATACAATCTATATGTAAATAGATACATGCTTATTTTTCTGTAACCGCATCAGCAATGAATTGAACTGGCTGCAGTAGTAGGCAGCAGCATAACATCGGCAATGGAAATTATAGCCAGGAACATTTCCTGTGTCCACTGTGCCACAGCCTTAAGACCCTGGTTTAGCATGATTAAGCCAATGGATGCTGAATCCTGGTCACAGTGTAAGTATGAAATGGACAGTCTCCTACTTTTCAATTTTCTTTCATAATAGAGCATTTTCCATGGAAGAAACATGATCAATTTGAAGAAGAGATAAGATTAGCTACTTCTTACAAGCATTTTATTTGACCTGACTGCTGTTTTCTTTGAACTTGCAAATATCACGAGCTTTCCAGTAGAAAGAAATTGAAACATTTTTAGCAGTACTTTTACGAGAGAAAGTGTGGTTTTGTTCAAACTGAATCCTTTTATGGGAGCATAGTTAGAAAAAAAAAAAAAAACAAAAAACAACTTACAGACATTTTTCTAACATTCTCAGATCATTTTTATTCTATCTAACAATTCATAGCTTCATTAATCATTTTATTTAGACATTAACTTTGCATTCATTTCATTTACAATAACATAATTTGAAGTAATGTTAAGGCATATTATAAGTTTTATTATTGTTATTAGATGATTGTACACTTTTGTCTGTTGTATTATGTTGCTCTCTGATTATTATTAACTGTATTACTTTCGAAAATTATTTTAATCTACACATTTTCATATCCAACATAAAATGATTTAATGGTCAAAGATTCGGAAGAATCCTTGCTTTATTCAAAAATACTACTTTTTGGAATTCATAAATTTAAGCTTTTCTTTTAGTTTAGATCTGAAAACTAGATGAAAATATGATAGTTTCTAGCAGAATGGAGATTGCTTTCTACTGTTTTCTAGCCAGCTCCCTTTGGAAGTGCTACCAAGAGTGCTTTCTCACTTTACAAAGTAAACTGAGTAAGAGCATCTCTGCTACATGACTCTGAGGATAATATGCATTTGCAAATCTGCATCTCCTCATTCCTGAATATTATGTTAGTACACAATATCCCTAGTTAGAAAAATACTGATAAAAATAGAATTATATAAATGGAAAAGTAAGCATTGAACTGTAGTCCCATTACAAGTAGGAAAGGGAAAATAGACGCAAGTAGCTTAACCACAGCACTCACAAAGTCTAGACACTACAGCATTTGAAATGTGTAATTGAGAATTATGCTCAGTTACAGAAAGACCGTTCTCAAGGCTCTATTTCTAGAGCTTTGTTCCCAATCTTTTTTGTGGTTTCTAGCATGGCTTTTTCTTTGTTTTATTTTGTTTTGCTGGGGAGGGGGTGTCTTATATTTGTTTCTGTTCACAACAATACATACTTAAATATCAAGACAGTGGTTCCCAGTGAGACACCACTTGGTACCACCAATTAAAAACATAACAAAATCTTAGAAGAAAGCCCATTCCTATCTAGTGTTTGAAACTCAGAGGATCTGCACAGTTCAGATAAACCACACAGACATCTAAATCTTCTGGCTGTGTGTCAACAATGAATGCAAATTGCGAAGCTTTTTCAAAAAACTTACTCAACCAAGAGGTTCAAATGGTTTGGTGACTTGACGGATTGCTCTACAAAATGAGAGTTAGCTATAGCCGGTCACTGAAACCAACTGGCTGCTGCAGGTTGCATGTCCTTCTTAGAGCAGAGTAGTTTGCTGCAATGATCGCTAGAGTCTGACTTGTTCAGATTTATCACTGTAGTCCTGGAGTTCTGTGATTAAACTCCCATTGTCAGTCAAGATAGCAGCTGTCACAATAACAGGATTATTTCCACTGGTTTCAATAGCTAATTTTGAGCTGAGTTATTCTTTCAGGAAACACTTCTTTACTGTGAAGGTGTCCCAGCATCGGCACAGGTTGCCCAGAGATGCTGTGGAGTATGCCTCCTAGGAGATCTTCGCAAGCTGCCTGGACGTGGTCTTGGGCAGCCTGCTCTGTTTGAGCAAGTGGGTTGTACGAGGTGATATCTGGAGGTCCCTTTCGGCCTCAACCGCTCTGTGATTCTGTGATTTTAGACCATTTTTCCTTTGCCTCTTCCTTTGGCTTCAAATATGTTAAACAAAAATAAATCCATTTCCATTCAAAAGGCTCTCAGAATTGTTTGGTACATCGCTGGATAAGTCCCTGGGTGGAACATAAACAATATATGAAGCCTTGAGTGAGCCATCTTCTCTGGAAGAAATTCACAAAGTGAGAACAATGTTCTGGGACAACTGTCATAAGAATAAAAGTTACTGACTTTTTACGTGGATATCATTTTCGAATATCCCGTCTTGCTTCGATATATATCACAGCATGGAACTCCACTGTGTAAAATATTTTTCCGAGTCAGAGAACTCACAGTCATTCATTAATTAGGAACTAGGGATCTTCTTTGCCCCAGCTGAATACAATTTAAGAACATTGTTTTGTACTATGGAAATGTGCTAATGAAAACTATAAAACAGCAAATACTCTGTGAAACTCACTATGCTTTCAATTTTCTTGCATCTATTGTGAACTAAAAAGGGTTTTCAGTGCATAAGAGACTAATTTTGTTCTTATTAGGCCAATAAGAGGTTAGAGATTGACCTCAGTGAAATCAAGATATAGTGTCAAACGTGAAAAATACAAAGAACAACAAATTGCAATTTATGGGTGGGAATTCACCAGCACAGAATTAAATATGTTGCATTATATGCATAAATGTACATTTTAAATGTATTAGAATATATATACTGCAATTAATACAGAATATATGTATAGATCACTTTTTCTTTTTACCAGGATAACTGAGCTTTTAATCTCATTTTTCCAGTAGTATATTTTTTCACCTAAGATGAACTGGAAAGAATGAAGTTATTTTCTATTATGATCCAGCATGCTTTGTTATAGTTGTTCTGTAATTGAAACTAATGTTCAGTGAGGGCAGCACTCCTAGGTTTTGCTGCATAGTGCTATTCATGGATCAATTAAAGTTAGCAGCAGAATATTTGTCAAAACTGTATCCAGACCAGTAGAAATTATATATGGGGCAGAGAAAAAGTGTAATTTTCTATCTTTTGGTGAATTAATAATCAATTTTTATATCTTCAGTTAAATTGGGTCTCTGATTTTTTCCAATATGTGCAAAGGCCATTTTGACATATAGAAGCATGGCAAAGTAAGACATATTGTAATAATTAGCTGAATTATTCCTGGCATGCCATGAACAATTACAGGATTAATAACTATCCAACCAAATAGTGTTATGTTGAAATAAATTGACCGACAAGGGTTTTCAGTTAGGAAATGAAGCTCAGATGGATCATCAATAAAAACTACTGCAGAGAACAGACTTTTGAGAACTTCGGTGTTTTACATTTACAAAATATGGATGTGATAACTGTGTTTAATGACTGGAAGAAGCTATTTAAAAATTCATTTAGAATATTTTGCCCTCTTTAATTGCCTGGCCAAAGCCACAGTCTTTGACAGACACACTAATGTACCATGCAACCTATATTTAATTTTGTGTTCTGATCAAAATGAAAAACCTGACAGGCCCCTTAATTAACCCCCTGCCTTCTGTACAGAAAGGTGTTTTTTTTTTCTTCTCATTTTCAGTTCTGCTCAGTTTACTGCATGTAACACTGGGTTACTTATGGCGTGTGACACCCTGACATACAATACAATGTTGTTTATTAGGAAGAGTGCAATATGCAAACTCCGGCTGAAATTTAGCAAGGTATTTAAGTACCCTTCTAATTTAGTGCATGCAGGAAATCCCATTTGCCACAGCATAACTACTGCTTGCAATTAAGCACACAGTTTACTACCTAACAGAGTCAGGATGTTAATTCAGAATATTGGAGCTTTTCACATCCTCTTTTGAAAAGAGTTAAGAATGATATCAACAGCACAGGAGGTCAAAACACATATTAAAT
This sequence comes from Anseranas semipalmata, assembly GCA_013399115.1. Classification (NCBI taxonomy): domain Eukaryota; kingdom Metazoa; phylum Chordata; class Aves; order Anseriformes; family Anseranatidae; genus Anseranas; species Anseranas semipalmata. The sequence goes on from VXAA01002622.1 coordinate 172,051, forward strand.
CATAGGTACAAGCACAGCATAAGAACTAGAGCAGTATAGCTATAACAGATGGCTTGCATGATTTTGAACAGTTTAGGTGAAGCTAGCAACAGGAGGGTTATGCCTGGTGGGTATTCGCCCAACCCTACAGTTTTATAGGCGTCCCAAAAGAGGACTGTAATTAGTTTGTTAAACTTTTTATTTTTGGTTTTTATTTTTTAAGCTTATAAAAGATAACTCGTCTGTTTTTATGTCACTGTCTTCAAAGTGCAGTCTGTCAGAAATTAACAAATTAAATGCTTCCAGTAACTATTCATTAACAGGTAATTTTGTCCCACCTTATTCTGGCATTGAGGAGTCTCTGAAACTAATGCATTTCTGTGGGCTCAGAAAGCTGACACTTGATAGACCTGCAGTTCCTGTAGCTGGTTACTATAAGCCCTGGAAAACACAAAATGCCTGGTGAGGGGAGAGCAACAGGGTTGCAAGACATGAAATCAGATGTCTAGGCAGACCCTAAGGACTTGCTGGTCCAGATTTCAAGTGGAGTTGGGACCAGGCACACAGCAGTAGAGGTCAAGGAGAAAGCAGGCAGCCTTGGAGTTGGCTTGGAAAGTATTCACTGATGGCTACTCCATTAGGGGCAATAAAGGGCATATAGGAGTTGGTAGTAGAACCCCAGTCACTCCAAGACAGGAGGTCCCAGCCAAGTGAGGCAGCAAAATCAGTCCATGGGCAAAAGTGGTACTGTAAGGGCAGTATTGTCAATAACTATGTACAAGGGCAGCTTGCAGCATCTTTTCAGCTTTTATACCTTTAAGTGTATTAGATCATTTGCAAAGGCAAGCTGTGCAGCCCTGTATTCATTTTTTTTCCTTGAATTTGTCCTTCTCTTCTCTTAGGGTTCTGCCCTGATTCCCTACCTAATGTCTAGGTAAAAGTTTTTAGGCAGATTAGGCTGAACACTAAGTGCCTAATCATATGTTTCACTTATGCCTATAAGTAAGCGCAAACTATCAAGCTATGCAATACAGGTGAATTTGGATACTTTTCAACCTAATTGAATAAGATTTCCGTAGACAGGTGCAATGCTTGTTTATTTTTTCTAAGCACACCTGCTATCCTAGCACCACAAGAATTTAAAGTCTTTACTAGTTTGATTTCTCATCTTTTCCATGTTCTTCGGAACTATGTGTTGCCAAGGTAAAAACATCTAAACTACAAGGTGATTTTGCTGCAGTTTAAAGCTTCCTCTCCCCTGTGAGCCTCCTATACATTCTAGCGTATAATGGGCAATGGATTAGACCCTAACACACACACACACACAGTCAATTATATAACACCTAAAATTTTGACTGGGGAATAGGTTAGAAGATCATATGCTTTTCTGGAAAAGATTTTCATGTCTCTCCCATGTTGCATCTGCACACTGCTATCAGCATGCAAATAATAATGAAATACTACACCATTCAGCTAGGAACCCATTTGCTCCAGCAAAGGTCAAGTTCACAATCCCCTACAGACCATATATAAAACTGCCATCAGATTTATTTCCCTTCCAGATCAGTCCATTGAATTTACATACTTAAACAAACTAGCATCTAAAATTTGCCTCCTCGTCATTGCTTCTTTTATAGTCCTCAAAGGAAATTATTATAGTTTCACATCTTTATCCTGCATATCCAAGCATATCCTCACCTTGTTGCTGTAGATTTAGAGACCATTATCATGCATGGTTATATACCTGCTAAATTGACTTTAGTCTTTCAATGTGATCTAAATTGTGTTTAATCTGCTCCCTTAATACTAATGGTGCTTTGAGAGGTGAGCACTTTACAAGCTGAACAACTTTAATTTGATGCCTTTTGTACAGCCCAACTCTTCAAACATATCTTTAAATGGATAAGGCTCTGTACTTTCTTCATCAATATTGTCAATGCATGTGTAACCTTTAGAGCAATCTCACAGCAAAATGATTATTTCCCCCATAGGAAAGACAGATCACTCATTTAATTAGACATTCCCCCCTCAGAAGTTTCTTAAACTGTGACTATATGACACAGCAGTTTAGTAGGCATATTACACTTACTATTTCTCTTCGGGTGAAGATACTTAAGATAGCTCTCTTTTTTTTTTCCTTTGGGGTGTATTCCCACTCTGACAGATTTGAGAATACTGTTCCCAGGTTCTCCAGTTTTAATCTGGATTTCCTGTAAAGCCAAAGTGGATTAATTTGCTTTTTGCTATTATTATTATTTCTGCCTTCTTCTGTTGATTGTAATATTTGTTGAAGGTGCAACTTCAGAGGGTCCAAGTGTAACACACACACACACAAAACAACTGTATTTACTTGGGACAAGCTACAAACATTCAAGCAAAACAGAAAACACTGGAGAATACTGTGATACAAGCTAACTGTAAATCTAGTATCTTCTGGTCTGCAACAAGACTATACTAATTTTTTCATGTCACCATTTTTTGTCTACTTAATTATTTGTTTGAGAATAGTATAAGGAGCTCTTAACCCACAAGAATCTACTGCATATGTGTGTACCACGAGGTACCTTTGAGTCATTTCCAACAGAAGACAAAAAGAAAAAAAAAAAAGAAAAAAAGGCATGGAAAAATGAAATGACTTCTGTAAATTAACACTATGGGGAAAAAAAATGAAAACGGTATATTGTATCTTCATCCTTTTACATTCTAAGACTTTTTTTTTTTTTTAATTTGATGTCTAAAGCACTCAGAGCAGTCCAAATTTTTACCTAGAAGGAGGAGACTGATTGCCATTCAGGAGGTGGTAGACTACAGAGTGACTTTGGAGATGTTGGGACATTGCAATTAAAATCTGTATCACTGATATTGTGGCACTCCAAGGAGCTTGAAATCCATATCTTAAGACTGGAACTGCAGTGCCTTGAGCAAGCAAGCCATGGTGCCTTATACATCCTGAAACATCAAGGGAGTATGTATCATGTCCTGCCACAGGAAATCTCTGGAAGTAATTTTATTCCCTGTACTGTTAGTACAACATTTGCCATAAAATAGCAACCCTTAAATAGCCACTTAAGTAGGCACTTTGCAAAAGTTTGCTGCCATCATTTCACTTGGAACTCTACAGCTGGGTTTACCTAAACAAAAGGAAACTTTTTTTCTGGCCTTGTACTCCCATATGCCTTTTTTTTTTTTTTTTTCTTGTACAGTGAGACTAGAAACCATCACAGTGAGAAATAAAGAGCGAACTTAAAATCTCAATACTTTCTGCTGTTGCCATATCTGATGAGGATCACCTGTCTTAGCAATCACCATACTGTCAACAGTTAACCAAACCAGGCAGATTTTTGTTTATTTACCTTGTCATTGCCAGCCTTCAGGTTATGCGCACACACAGATGGCTCGTAGGCCTCATTTTCTTCCTTTGTGTTTATTGTAACTAGAGCTAAGCAAGTAAATTGCAACAAGCAATTTATTTTAGGAATTTCTTTTTCCTTTTCTTTCCTTTTCATTGACTATCCAAGAACTGATCTTGAATTTAGTCATCACTTGAATTTAACAAAATACAGTCAGGATAAGAAAAAACTTGGCCAACAATTGGATTGCAAACAAGTCACTGATACTCTTTGCTCTGCCAAATTTGAGCTGTGGCCCATTCCTATTTGTTTCATAGGTTAACTTTAGGATTAAGTGCATGGGATTGAGTACAAATGCCTATACCAATAGATGTGAAAATCCACTTTTTTCATTAGTTTTCTATATGTCCTTAAACTCTGTCAGTCTTGACTCTTTTCCTACAAAAAGTTTTGTGCTACTTCTAGTGTATCAGACTCATTTCCTCACCAGTAGGGTTATGTTAGGAGCTCTGCAGTGTACCTTTACAAGTACCACAAGTAACCAAAAGAGCAGCAAACAATGCCATTTTTAATAATGGCTAATATGTAAAGTATGTATTTGCTTGACTCAATTTACAATTCTGAATGGATTCCGTGGCTTTCATAAGAAAGTAAAGTACATGCAGCCTACCTGGAAAACTGCCACTGTTGCCCATGTTTGCTTTGCCTTTTCAGGACAATGATTCCTTTTCTGGAACACAAAAAATACGTCAACTCCAACCCCAGTTTTAGAGTGGGCAATAACAAATGCCATTTCCAGAACAGAGAAGGCTGAGCCTGCTGTTCCCTGCTTTAATATTGGCAAATTATTTGAGAAGACTGACACAATTCTGTGTATAGAAGTAAGAAATACAAAACAGACCAAAAAAACCCACCAAACTTAAAAATGTGGATTTTCTCTTTCCTTTCCACTTCTATTCAGAGTGTTTTTGTATATCCCTACTTGTGTGCACATGTCCCTCAGAGTACTACAGAACTATACAAATGTGTTTAAGATAGAAGTAAAGTTTTCCTCCTTCTTCCTGAAGTCATCACTCCCACAATTTGGAAGACTTTCCTTCCTAGTAGTCTCTCTCTTTTCACTCTCTCAGTGCATTTTTTCACTGAAGTACTTTCATGTTTTTTGGTTTGTTTTTTTTTTGTGTGTGTGTGTTTGTTGTTTCTTGTTTGTTTGTTTGTTTGTTTGTGGTTTCAGTTTTTGTTTTGTTATTTTGTTTCTATGCATGGTCTCATGGTAGAGGCTGCTGGTTGAAAGCAACGGGGCTTGTCCTAGATCACTGGGCTATCACAGGTCATCCTGAGAGCAATGGACATGCTAGTGACACTTTGTTTAATACATACATCAAAAGAAATTAAATTGCTTTGTGTCTTAAACAATAGAAAACACAAAATATACAGCCAGACCTCTGGGACTTCAGGGAAGGGAGCAAATGAGGCTGAATAGGTATTCTACTCCTAGTGCATTTTAATTGTGTTCTCCTCTAGTGCTCCAGTTCTCTCCATTTCATTAAATCACTTGTTAACTAACACCCACTCCCCTAAAATTCTGTTGGACTAACATGACGTTGTGTCTCTTCTCTTAATGACAGAGACAAAAAGAGGCATATGCATTTCACCACAGGCACAGTCCACAGGCTCTGTCTTCCATACAGCCTTGCTATATGTACCGGACTCTGACCCCAATGTACCAGAATCTGGCCCGTTTTACCATAAACAGAATTTGTCACTGACAACAGGATTGTTTTTGCTGCAAAGCTTCATTTTGTATCCTTCTAATAAGCCCAGAGAGGTATGGGTCTGATGTTTATAACTGACCATAAATTCCAGGTGCTGAATCGTTTCTAATCAGTGTTTTTACACTAATGAAGTCACATATATTATCAGGAAAAAAAAAAAAAAAAAAAAAGAAAAAAAAAAAAAGATGTTAAATATTTTTACACTACAAGATATCAATAGATGTTTAGAACCATATTTCTCACATGTCCAAGGAGGCATCTCATGGGAATCTTCTCTCCAGCCTTGTTTTGATGGCCCCCACTAGTGACTTGCTTTCCGTAATTTTAATTCTAAATAGTCATTAAATTAATTACCCTACATTCACCCAGCTTACATCAGCCTGCAAAATGAAGTTCTGCTTGCAGCTCCAACCAAAGACTGAACATAGCAGCAGATGTCATCACATATTAATACATGAACAGGTGATGCAGCAACTAATTATAGAAGCCATTCCAGACATGCAAAGGACAAGAAGGTGATCAGGAGTAGTCACCATGGATTTACGAACAGGGCCAACCTGGTAGCCTTCTACAATGAGGTGACTGGTTTGGTGGGTTAGAGAAGATCAATGGATATTGTTTTTCCTGATGTCAATTATGCTTTTGATGCCATAACATCCTCATGTTAATGCATGAAAGCTGATGAAATATAGGTTTGGTAAGTAGGCAGTGAGATGGACTGAAAATTGGCTGGCCAGCCAGACTCAGCAAGTTGTGATCAAGTAGTAGGAAGTCCAGTTACAGGCTAGTCAGTAATGATGTATGACATGGGTCAGTTGTGGGTCCAATAGTGTTTAAGCTTTTCTTTAATGACCTTGATGTTGGGATCAAGTGCACCCTCGGTAAGTCTGCAGATGACACAAAACTGGGATGAGTGACTGATACATCAGACTTGACTGTGCCAGCATTTAATGCCACTTCCACAGGCTGGAGAAATGGGCAAACAGGAGCCTCATGGAGTTCAACAAAGCAAAATGCTAAGTCCTGTGGAAGAATAACTCCAGGCACCAGTATATGCTGGGAACCAACCAGCAGGAAAGCAGCTCTGCAGAGGAAGGAGTAGGGGGACCTAGTGGACAAGTTCATTAGCCAGCAACATCCACTTGCAGCAAAGGTGGACAACAGCATCCTGAGCTGCATAAGGAAGAGCACTGCCAGCTCGTCAAAGGAGGTGATCCTTCCCCTCTACTCAGCTCTGTTGAGGCCACACTTGAAATGCTGTATCCATTTCTGGGCTGTGCAGTACAAGAGAGACATGGACATACTAGACAGAGTCCAGGAAAGGGCCAGAGGCTGATTAAAGGACTGGACCATCTCTGATATGAGGACAGGGTGAGAGAGCTGGGACTATTCAGCCTAGAGAAGAGAAGGCTCAGGGGGATCTTGTCAATCAATGCATGTGAATACCTGAAGGGAGGGTGCAAAGACGACAGAGCCAGGGTCTTTTCAGTGATGCCCAGTAACAGAATAACAGGCAGTGGGCACAAATGGAAACACAAGAGGCTCCATCTGAACATCAGGAAACACTTTTTTACTGTGAGGGTGACTGAGCACTGGAACAGGTTGCCCTGAGAAGTGGTGGAGTTTCCATCTGTGAAGACAGTCAAAACCTGACCAGACAGAGTCCTGGGCAACCTGCTGTAGCTGATTAGGAGTAGGAGGATTAGCTGAGTAGGAGGACTGGACTAGATAACCTTCAGAGGTACCCACCAACCTCACCTGTTCTGTGATTCAGTAATACTGATTATCAAAGAAAGAAGCCATTACAGAAAATTTGGAGCTCTTTGTGCATATTTTCCTTCATGTTCCCAGAGTCTTGTGAAACCTGCAAAAATGGTTTAATAACACAGTGCTAAGGCATTAATAAAAGATATCTCAGGGCTTCAGATATCAGTCTTGACCTGGTCAGTACCTAAGCTGATGAGTAGCCCAAGGAACCCCTGTGAATGAATGGTGGAGATGCCTTGCACTGAGGTTTCCTCTCCTCTCTGTCAGTCTCTGAATTCAGAGACTGAAGACAATCAGATTGGCAAAACACCACCCTGCCCAGCACTGCCTTGGTTGCACTGAACAGGCATGCTGAGTACTAATATCTGCTCTGATTTCCCACCTCTCCCGTTGTCAACCAAGGGGAAAAACAGCTAATGTTTTTCATTGACATATGTGAACCTCCACACTGTGGCTGTCCAGTAGAAAGAAATAAAAGCGGCTCCTCCCTCTTAATACATGTGCAGAGCTGTAGATAGAGCCACAGTCTGTCCTCAGAGTGCTAACATTATTTTGTGGGTCAGACAGATATATACTGTACTCTGCCTCGTAATTTTGGAAGACCTATTGTCAGCAAACACTTGCTAGACTACTCGATGCAGCTTCCTTGCCCAAGTCCTTATTTATCTTGCATATTTTAATTAAATCATTTCACTTTCATGTCAGTACTAATTTTGAAAGAGGACTCAGCCGGTATTTGTTTATAAAAGGCTTGTTGTAAGCAAGGCATTCATTAAGCTTTGCCTGATAATCTACACTGTTCATTATCACAGGGCAATTGCTATTGCTGTATCATTAAGCTTTAAATACTTCGCTGTCTTTATCTTCGTTAGTGATACAAGCTTTAAATTATCACAAACGTGCTGCATTTCCCCCCCTTAGCTGACACAAATGTCATTTCAGAGGCTTCTACTGTAATATTAAGTGTCCCAGAAAAAAACCCTCTGAAGACGATTCCTTTGTTTCGAGAGCCTTTTTCCACATTCTTGTTAGCTGAGTGAACTAAACATAAACCACAGCTATTCTCCAATGGGAAGCCACAAATCTCTCCTGTCGATGACAGTCATATACTTTCTGAACAAACTATTTACATTTATTGATTTACTAAATTCTCCTATTTTGAAAACAGTCTCAGTAACATATGTCAGGAATCATTTTGGAAAAGAAACAGAACAAATTGATTCCTTCCTCCTCCACACGCTATATTCATATTTAGAAAAAGGCAGGCTTCATAATACCTTTTCCAAGTGGGAAGTCTTCAACAAAATGACAAATAAATGTGCTTTAAAGATACTATTGAACTGTTTTTTGTTGTTGTTGTTGGTGGTGGTGGTTTGGTTTGGTTTTTTGTTTGTTTGTTTGTTTTGGAAAGCTTCTATGTTTCTTTTATTCTACTGGAACAGAAGCGAGTTTATCTGAATGACACAGATAGGTATAAAAATTGTTTAGGAGGCTGCACTGGCATCAAAGTTCAAAGAAGCATTGAATGATTCAGACTGGCTGCCATCCATGGCTGCCAGACCTTGGATCTTGACACAGCTACTGCACAAGAAGTCAGGATACCTGAATGTTATGATTCTGCCTGGAAAAACCCTTGGCTGTACAACACCAGTCCATGTAGAGTTCCCTGCACAAAGTAACTGCATTGCATAGTCTCTACATCAACGCTGAAGATGTATTTAGCCTTGTGTATTTAGGCTTAGCACAGAGCATTGTAGCAATTTCCATTAAAAAAACACGTGGGTGAAAGGGAAGGAGAAGGAGCAGTAGAGTCAAAGTTTGGCTTCTTAGCCTGATCATAAATTTTACATTCAACAGTCTTTAGGCAAAAACAGAAAGGCCCACAGGAATAGATACTTAGGAATGCCTTATCATCCCTCATCTGTCCTCATCACACCTTATCTTACTGTGTCATAGCTCAGCATGCCCTCTTTCTACCTCAACAGGCTGCCCACTGTACCTTCTCTTTGCTGTGTTTCTTTTCTTTGGGCACCTTTTACCATGGGTATAGACTTGGAAGCAGACGCATACATGGTTTAATAAGTGCACAACATTTATTGGCTAATAGGACCCAGCCAGGACAGATCAGTAACATACACAATACCTCTGCCACTTGCACAGGTGAGTCTCTGCTGGCCAGAGAGTGGCATGGGGAAGCATCAGCCCCCATTGCCCCATGGAACAGGCAGATCTTAAACCCTGCTACTGTCATCTTCCACCTCTCTGCATTTCCTCTCAGGGTTTTAGACCTTTTCGGGTCAGTATTTTTCTCCTGAGCCCTTGAGTTACAATTAACAGCACAAGAATTTCACTTCTCTCTCTGTTTTCATTTTTCCTATCTTGAGTGACTTTAGCTTATATACTTTTTTACAGCTCAACAACATTTTTTCCCAGTAAAGCTGAACCAAGGTCACACAGCTGTGCTCCACAGACCCAAACCCTGGAGCACAAACAGCTGAAACCATGGTCCGTGGGCTGTACCACTGGGCTACAGACTTAGACTTCTGCTTCCTTGCTTACTGAACCACATGCATAGCTAAAGCAAGCTGGAGATTATTTGTTCCATACAGACTTCAACACAGCCTCCACACAGACAGAAAGCTGATTATCCAAGAAGAAAACAGGCAAATCAACAAAACAAAACAAGGAAAGAAGGGCACCATTCAGTAAATTAGCCTAATAGGCATCACAGAGTTATACTGGAAGGCTCATAAAAATAGAGACAAATATATAATCAATGGTATGACTCAGTAATTGCTTTCTGCATGTGAACAGTGTTTTCAAAAGTCCAAAACAATGTCTGCAACAGAGATGTTAGCAAGATACAATGCTAAATTCCTCATATTCATCAGAGAATGTCATAGTGCTGGGTAATGAATTATTCTTGACACTGCTAAAGTCTTCTGTTGTCTGAAACCTTTTATCTTTGGCAGTCTAAAGTAAATGCCAGGTTGGAAACGTGTGCTTCTCAAATGTATTCTGGCATCATCTCACAGGACAGAAATCGGCAGCTTGTTGACAATTTTCTTAGAGCATTTCATACTAGACTAACTGTCAATACTCCATCTACTCAAATATCCTGCATCCAACGGTGACCTAAAGCTGAAAGAAAGTTAACAAACAAGCATTATGCATCTTGCTGATTTTGTTCCCAGATGACACGATCTCTACCCTGAAGAGCTTACCCTTGACTTTGTAGTAAAGGATAGGGTAAATAGGTGCAGCAGTCTGGCATTTACAATATCAGAGGTTCTCACACTGTGATCTGTGTACAATTGGTCATGTGGCTTTGTCTCTTCTGTCTTATTTTCCCAGCCACTCAAGTGCTTTTAGGTACAGCTAAAAATAAACCATCTGGCAGTCAAAAAAAAATGCAAATTTTCTTAATATTGCTTTTTTACTTGTAAAACAATTACTTGCAAGCTGTATTTGCAACAGGATGTTTTAATATTCAAAGTGGGAAACAAATGGTCTCTGTCTATGTGAGTGAAAAACATGGCTTACATGACAATTTTAATTTCATTTACCTCTGATAGCTGCTCTGAGTATATTTCTTACCAACTTTCTCTGAAAAGAGCTGCAGATAATGCTGTCCTTTACCACATTATCTCACATGGGTACCCATATTCTGCCACAGTGCACGCTACTACACTCAGTTTTACTATCCATCTGCATAGTCTTTTATTGGCAAGGTCACAAAAATAGGATGCAACATTTGTGATGATGAGGTGCAATATGCACATTCTGTTATTGTTTGCCACTTCTTCATATGACTAGCTCATTTATATGAAATCTTAGTCTGCCTCCCTTACTCACAGTGAGTAGAGTAGTTATTCCATTGACTCCATGGGACTAATGAATGCAAATATTTGCCTGAGAATATGTACAACTCAGTGTGAGTTAGTGGCCCAATATGGCATGAGGAAGAAATCAGTTGTGATTAGGGAAGGTTAGAAAACATGGTGCAAATAATATATACAGAAGGGAAAAAGTAGACTTAATGGCAGAATCCTGAGGGAAGCATTTAGTCTTCCTGTATCCATCCACCAGTAAAGTATTCTAATTAATTTCATGGGTCTAATGTGGTAAAGGAAGTCTTCTGGAACCATTTTCACTTAAACAGAGTTTCAGTTGGGATAGGTGAACATTAGTTTCACTGTTTGATTTTCAATTACCATTTATTTTGTTTTAGTCACCAAGAGCATGTTCATGCCATTGCTAACTGGGTGTTTTAAAGAATTCTGCATGAGTATACATAGCTTTCAATGCAAAAGTACTTTGAGCACATTAGTATAGCTGACCCTTCATTCTTTAGCATGATATTTATATAAAAATACCTTAACATTCAGGAAAATAGCTCTGAATTAACTCCTGCTCTTAAAGAAGGGGCTTAATTCTCATGTGGATTCTTCTCTAAGCTTTTCTCTTGTTATTTATTTACTTATTATGCTGGCTTTTTCTCTATTCCTCTGCATGCAAACTGTTAACAATACAAATACATCTAAATTAACACGTGGGTATACATTAGGAAATCTTGAACACTTTTGCTCTGTTTTTATTTGACAAAGTTTTTATGAGAGATATTATGATAACGTTCTTGCTTCCAGTTTTTCAAGCAGTAGTGAAATCTTCATTGTGTATGTCTCAGCTCAGTACGAAAAGGAATTTAACAGTGCCTAATGCACACCACTGTCCTATACCCTGATCAATGATGCTAGTGGGAAAACTTTCGATTGATTTCAGCGAGCTTTGAATTAGGTCTCTAAAAGAAAGTAGCAATTGTGACTTACAAATATTTTTAATAATAGGGTGGACTTTGTAAATCAAGGCCTTAAACTACATATAAGTTATGTTCTACTGTAGGTGCCAAAAGTTAGTCAGTTAAATATATATCTAAACAGCCCTGTGGTCTCATTTGCCTCCATTAACTTCAGTATAAAATGTACCTTGTGAGCTGTTTGATAGACGAAGTGTTTCTACTGAGATACTTAGTTTGCCCAGCTTATAAAAGAAATGTGTGCTACATAACCTACATCTTTTCAATAAATTTAGATTAACCTGAAGTTGAAAGAAGATGTTGTGGTCAGTGATATGAGTGATGATTACTTCTGTATTAAATTTTGGTGCTCTGGAGCCTAGCGTAGAATTGCAATGGCTACCAATTAGCTGCTTCTTGAATTTCACTTCATCCTGATGTGTGCAGGACAAAAGGTCCTACACTGCCATCTGCTTCAAGATGAGAAGGGTGACAGGCTCATACTGCCAAGACTTGGATATCATGGATGTCCTTGTGACAACCTTAGCACTGGGAATAAACTGTAGGAAATTTGCAGAGTAAGAAAAACAGAATTTCTCTTTCTTTCTAAAATATTTTATGATTAATTTTGCAATAAAGTAATTTAAAATCTGTATGAAGCTGAAATCAGAACACACATAAACACATGGCCAGCCACTAGGCTAGTAGTGACATTGGAGAAAGACCACTATGTTAACAGAAAGAAGAGTAAGCAGGTATATCTGACAAATAAGTACAGCTGTTTCTGTACCACTTTCCATTTACAAGGTTTTTATAAATATTACTGAACTATCTTTCTTGGTAGTGGAAGGTGCTAATGGCTGCTACCAAGCCTGTCTTTGAACTGCAGACAATCACAGATATCATTAAAGCTGTTGAGAGTGGCTAAGTGGAAGAAACTTAGCTCTTTAAGCTAAGTGGAAGAAACCACTGAACTCCTTTATGTACTAAAAGTGCTCAGACAATGGAAATGACTGTCCACTGCCAGACAGAAACTTGCAAGTGAACTAACTCAGGGAAAATGAGATGGCTACCTTTTATTTTGATTGCCAATCCAAAGGCAGGCCAGTTGCTTCCCTCAAGCTTTGGACAGCAGAGCCATGAAGAGAATGTCAGAAGACATTGAGATAAATATCTCAAAGCACAGACATGAAAGAAAACAGACGATGAACTTCCTGGAGGTCAGGACTCCTCATGAAACCTTTAGACAAAAATAACAATTCCCATCACCCTGAATAGACTTGGAAGATGAACTTGAAAAAAGGCATAAAGTCTTCTAATAAATTCTTTTCTAACACATCATAACAGGAAGATTAGTGGAGAGTCTGTGCCTACATCTGCTTTGATAAATGAGACAGAGCAGGGAACAACCTCAAACTCTGAACTGCTATAGTCTCTACTGTTTAATTCATGGCTAGTTCCTTGTCTGTTTTGATTCTACCCAAAATCCCATCTCTGGGACCAGTTTGCAGTCGGGTCTAAGCAAAATGGACGTAATCTCGTTGGTATCACTTGGCCTTGGAACCAGGATGCACCTGCTAAGTTCCTTTACTTAACAGAAAAGGTAGAGGCAGGAGTGTCAATAGAGAATAAAGGAGCACGCAATAAAAAATAAAAATAAAAAAAAGTCCAGAGCAGAAAATCACAGAATCATAGAATGGTTTGGGTTGGAAGGAACCTCAAAGATCTCCTAGTTCCAACCCTCTTACCCCCCATGAGCAGGGACGCCTTCCACTAAACCAGGTTGCTCAAAGCCCCATCCAGCCTGGCGATGAATGCTTCCAGGGATGTGGCATCCACAACTTCTCTGGACAGTTAAATAGTTAAGGAATTTTCTGTATCTGCATTGCAGTATGAAGAAATCTGAGGAAATTCCCATTTCATAAGTCTTGTTTATCAGAGAAACTGTCTCAGACTGAGCAATTGGCTGATTGCATCAGCAAAACAGGTTATGAAGCAAATGGATCAATTGAATAGTCACATATCATCAGTTCTCAAGGTATTCAAGGTTGAAATAGTGGAATAACTCACCACTGTATGTCAATTCTCATTTAAGTCTGTCTTGTTATCAGAAGTCTTGGAAACTGTCTAATGTGACATCCGTTTTAAAAAGTTACAAGAAAAACTGGGAAACTGTAGACCAATAAATAGCATTTGCACTGAGTGAATTAGTAACTACAAGAAAGTATAACATAAGATGGCTTACGGATAAATCTGACATGCTGAAAACCAGCAGAGTCTCTTCTATAAAGTGAAAGTACTTGTCATCACAGTGAAATCTACTGGAATTCTCTAAAGGCATCTTAGAGCAAGTAGACAGCAGTCCACTGCAGTTCCCAAAAGGCATTTAACAGGGTCCCTCACCAAATGCCATTAAAGAGCCTAGGCTGCCATAGCATGACAGGAAAGGCCCTCATATGTATAAATAACTGGTAAAAAGGTAGAAAACAGCTTGGTTAGCTTTCCCAGCAAGGGGAAGCAATGAGTTGTGTCCCACAGGAATCTGCAACTGGTGTTTGGACAGTTTCAATATTTGTAAGCAATTTGGAAAAAGGGGTCAAAGTAATAAAGATCACTCACAGAATTAGATATTAAAGAATGACTGTAGAGGATAGCAGAAGGGTCATATGTATATACCCACAGTATAAAACAAAAACATATTTAGCATAAATAAACCATATTTAGTATAAATAAACCAGAACCAGGCACTGTTTTCCAGCCTTGACCCAACTAGTACATGCTGGTTGAATCCACATTATACAGTACTTCGCATTGGATCACTTCCAGTCTTCATATAGTGATCCTAAAAAATAATAACTGTGTGTTTTTTGTTGGTGGTGGTGGTTTGTTTGTTTTTATTTATGTTCAAAGTGAACACAAAATGTGAGGGCCGTGTTACCCCTTGTCGGAGCAGCATTTCTCTAGTAAGAAACTGGATATTTATTATACATCCTGCATCTGTCTTGAAGATAAGTATGGCCATTTCAGAGTAAAAAATCTGCATTATATACTGCTGGAAAACTATGTGGGATGGAGGAAGCCAAAACTAGAGCACGCTCACCCATACAGTCTATTGCGAATGGTCCCCAGCACATGCTGTTTCCAAACCACCAATGGGCATTGGTTTGGAGAGTACTATCTTTACTAGGTGGCAGGGACCAAAACCATGTCAGAGGACATGCTAGCAATTAAGCAATGGGTTAAGTCAGGGCAGAGCATAGATTCAGACTCTGTCACTGTTGCCCACACTGTCATTTGTCAGCACACTCCCAACATCCTCCTGGACAATGCCTGGGCACAATTTGGAAGACAGAGCAATAAACCAGGGATGCAAGTATAAACCAGCAAACACATGCTCAGAAGACAGTACAGAGAAGGCCACTCTCTTTTTTTCTTTTTTTTCTTTTTTTTTTTCTTTTTTTTTTTTTTGTAGAAAAAAAGCTTAGTCCTATTTTCACAAGCAGTGCCATGCCACTTACCTTCAGGAACAAATAAGCACCCTTGCTCTATCATATCTTTCTAACACAGATGCTAATCTCACTGGCACAGTGCTGGAAAGCCTTTTGTGGCCCTGATCCATTTACTAGGATAAATCCAGAAGTACCAAGTGAGTAGGCAAGATAGTTGTGAATTCAATACAGGCAAATTTAAAGGGAGGATCATGGGAGGGGGAAAAGGTCCTAAAAAGTTGTAACCTTACACACTGAAGAATTACAGAGGTACGATATCCTGGGCTTACAGACCTGTGAGAAACTCATTTCAGTGTTCAGTATTATTTAGGGGAGAAAAAAAAAAAAAAAAAGAATATTAGGAATTATTATAAAGGAACAGAGAATAAAATATCTTCATGCTTCTGGATAAATCCTGGTGTGCGTCTTGAGTCCTGTGTGCCATTCAGCTCCTCCCATTTCAGAATTGATACAGCAGTGCTAGCAAGGCTCATAACAGCATAAAAAGCATGTTAAAAGGTATGGAACAGCTTCTGCACAGGGCTGGAAAAGAGAATATTGATGTGACATAAGTCTGTAAAACAACAGCTCCTACAGGAGTATGTATAGGATAGATATAGCTAGCTCTTCTGCTACAAAATCTACAGTTCATCAAATAAAGCTAGCAGTTGGTAGTTTCACAACACGTGACTCAAACCATTGTGGTGGTTTTACCCTGCTAGGCAGCTAAACTCCACCAGAGCCTCTCTCTCACTCACTCCCCCTCCTCAAAGGAAAAGGGGGAGAAAATACAATGGATAGGGCTCAAGGTTTGAGATAAGGATCACTCGCCAATTATTGTCATGGGCAAAACAGACTCAACATAGGGAAATTAATATAATTTATTGCCTATCACTAGCAGACTAGAATAGTGAAAAACTACAAGCAAACTAAAACACCTTCCCCCATCCACCCTCTTTTACCTCCTCCCCCCGAGTGGCGCAGGGGAACGGGGAATGGGGGCTGCGGTCAGTCCCTAACGCTGCGTCTCCGCCGCTCCTTCACGGTCACTCTCTGCCCCTGCTCCACGTGGGGTCCCTCCCACGGGATGCCATCCTTCCCGAGCTGATCCTGCGTGGGCTTCCCACAGGCTGCAGCTCTTCCAGAACTGCTCCCATATGGGTCCGTACCATGGGGCCCATCCCTCAGGACCAAACTGCCCCAACATGGCTCCCCCATGGGCGGCAGCTCCGGCCTGGGGCCTGCTCCTGAGGCGGCTCCCATGGGCCGCAGCCTCCTTCAGGCCACATCCACCTGCTCCATGGGGGCTCCTCCTTGGCTGCAGCGTGGAGATCTGCTCCGTGTGGTACCCATGGGCTGCAGGGGGACGGCCTGCTCCACCATGAGCCTCTCCACGGGCTGCAGGGGAACTTCTGCTGTGGCGCCTGGAGCCCCTCCTGCCCTCCTTCTGCACTGACCTGGGTGCCTGCAGGGCTGTTTCTCACTCCTCTCTCCCAGCTGCTGTGGCACAGCAGTTTGGTCCCTTTCTTAAATCTGCTGTCCCAGAGGCTCAACCAGTGTTGCTCCCCTGGCTCGGCTCTGGCCAGCGGCGGGTCCATTTTGGAGCTGGTTGGAGCAGGCTCTTACTTAATATGGGGCAGCTTCTGGGCTCTGCTCACAGAGGACAACGCAGCAGACCCCCTGCTACCAAACCCTTCCCACATAAATCCAATTCAACCGTGATATACACACTGTGATTTTAAACTGCCAAAATCCTTACCCCACAACCCTCACTGTAGATGGGTTTGGGGAGCAGCTGGACAACTTCACAGAAGAGAAATCTCTCAAGTAAGTCTTGGCTCTGAGACACAAATTACTGGTTGGTAGGAGAGTACATGGTGAAGAATCAAATACACTTGTTTTTTTCTTGATCTCTTTTGCAGGCCTTCACTTTTGGCCACCATCAGAGACTGTGGCAGATGGACCTCTGGTTCAACTTGGAACAACCATTACTATGTTCCTGTGCTCTGACTGTTTTTTCCTGCTGCTTTCAGAGGTACAGGATTTTCTCTAGACTCTTTTCAAGCAAATAGGATTGTGTCTGTATAAACACTGAAGACCGATGTTTACAATTGATTTCAGAGCATCCTGACAAAGCTTAAAATATTGACCAACTCCTCAGAGCCAAGCAATTGTACACACTTATTAAACATACAGACCAATATACATATGCATGCAGAAATGCACACATTGTAAGCTATGCATCTTTGCTGCTGTGCATGTCAGCAAATAAAAAAATAAAAATGCTTGCACAGACTTTCCATCAATAGCTTTCAAAACACTTTACTGGTGTAAGTAGTACATGAACCTTTTTACAAATGTGAAAGCAGGGGTGTTTAGCTAAAGGGACTGAGTTTTTATCGGAGGCTTGAAGCCAGAGTGTTTGCCAATGTGGTGATCTGATGGTTGGAAAATTTTTGTCAACTGAATGTGTGTGAAGTGAATTTGAAACGTACAAATTGAGACTCTGGCAAGAGTTTGAAACTATGTTACTGTCACCACTTCCAGCAAAACCTGAGCTGCTCACATTCGACTGCCAGACCCTTTGAAGCAGCTGCTGCCAGACAACCAGCTATCTGAGACGCCCTTCCATGCGAACATGGGATCAGAGATTTCTAAAACAACAGGATTATTCCTGAGTCTCAGCAACTTCAAGGTAAGAAATACAGAACAAAACATCTATCGCATTAGAAATAAAGCAGCTCCTGATAACAAGTA
This sequence comes from Anseranas semipalmata, assembly GCA_013399115.1. NCBI lineage: Eukaryota > Metazoa > Chordata > Aves > Anseriformes > Anseranatidae > Anseranas > Anseranas semipalmata. Next base: position 189,962 of record VXAA01002622.1, read on the forward strand.
TGGCAAAAGCAGCTAACACCTTGCATTAGATTCAGCTCTGATTTAATGCCTCTTACGCATGTTGTAATGGTGTCTGGCTGCGGGCACAGAGTTCACTTGCTTGTTTACTTAGGATAGCTTTCAGTTCAAGGTTTGTTTTCCAAAGATGTTTTTGCTGCTTCTCATGCACTGTAGATATGAGAAAACCTCACTAGGAAAAACAGGGAGTTCAGATTGTGCTAGTAACAGCCAGTAGCTGGTAGGTACCACAGCTCAGCATTATATCAACGAAAAAACTCCATGCTTAAGTAGATGGAAAAAAAGAATGTCAGGAATACTGAATACTTCACATTTTACCACAGTATCTTGATGACAAAGACCTGTGACAAATAACTTTGTGTTCTTCTAATGTAGAGTCAGTGGGATTAATAGCCTTTAAAACCTTTCATTTCTCTTACATTTGATAGAGGTGCCCTAAGGGGTTGGTATTAGGTTAAACCATAGAGTGACACTGACTCATTCTAGGTCTCTTAATGCCTGTCTAGGAACTGCTAGGTCTGGAGCACCTGCTGCTAATGCTTAATGTACTTTGCATTAGCACATCATGTCAGGAGAACCTGACACTGGCAGATAAATGGATGTTTTACAGTGCAATGTTCCTTTCTGCTTCTTAACTAATCAGCACTAGCAGGAAAGGCAATGGAGGGGATTTGTTAAGGTTTAACCACAATTCTATTTTGAAACAAATAAGTATAATTTGAAACCTCACTAGCATTTTTTTTTTTTTTTTTTTTTTTTTTCAATAACTTCTAAGCCTCCCAATCTATGGAAAAACAAAACAATGCCATTCATAACTAATAAACTTTCATGATGACAGAGCAGCTGGCAAGTGAAGATTACAGAACACTTCACAACCTCACAAATATTACTGACACTATTTTGTTGAAGAGGGAGTCCTTGCTGTTTTAGACATAAGAAAACAGAGGCATAGTGAAACTGGAATCATGTTTTGAAAGGAGTCTTTCAGTGCTAATGTGCATACAATCACATACAATTGTGGTGAGTAAATTGCTTTCTAAAGGTAAAATTGTCGCTTGTCCATTTTCCCTATTCTCATTTGAGAACAAGACACAAGGTTTGTCTCCAGCTTTTCTTTCCTCCACTGGGTATCTGCATTGCTGATCATAGTCTAGAGAAAAGTCCTAAAAATGCAAAAAATGGAAAGGACACATATCATGCAAATGTTGCCTTCGGCATCACTGTCAGGCTGGGGTGCCGAGGCAGTGGCTGGCAGTACCAACCTATGATTTGTTCAGGCCATTTATGGGTTGGATAAGCTTTTAGGCTGTGCCCATTTTTGGCAAGTTGCAGTGTTAAGGTCTAGCACTGAGACTTGCCTGAGGTAATGCAGAACTTCTTGGTATGGAGTTCAAATTTTCTGGACATCACTTCTCTACCTCAGTCCCTACAATAACTTCCCATCCTTTACATTAGTCCAACAATGGAAACAACTAACTTCACCATAGCTTTAATGTCAAGAGATTTTACTACCAGGGACACCTTATATACATTCAAAGACATACCAATGTGATACCAAAACTATAACAAATTAGATTACTGAGATGATACGGCATGAAAGATAGGAATTCATGTCTACAGCTCTCATGGAGCTTTAATTGGATTCCTTTGTGTGTTGTAATTGGGATATAGCATTTACAAATGTAATACACAATCCATTTGCTACTAATTCTGTAACAATGCATGAAGTTCATGAGTGTACATACATAAGCCATCTAAGATTGTTTCCTGACTTTCAAGTATTTGACATTGTATTAAAATGTTGCACAAAGAACTACATTAAAATATAAATCAATCAATGGATATGCTGTTCCGGGGTTCTTAAAAAAAGCAAAGGTAAAGAGTAAGCTCGATAATATATAACTTCAGCAATCCACTTTTTATATTTAGTGCATTGTACAGCATAGTTTTACCTCTGGTCTTGCAGCACAGGAGAAGAGACGATTCTCTCATGTTAACTTAAACTGGACGGCAGCTACAGAACTATGCTATCTTGAAGGGGTGATGGAGAGGTGGTTCACACACTGAATTGAAGGAGTAGTCATGGGGAATAAATCATCCCAGCTCTTTCTCTCTTCTTTGGTATTCCACAGACCTGGAGAGCCTGGCTATTTTGGGAACAGTTTGCTTTACCTGCAAGGAGCAAAAGCTGAAAGGAATATCATGCAACAGATAAAAGGTATTTCTGTCGCCCTAAAACATTCTTCCTGCAAAATATTAAAAGTTTGTTGCCAACAAGGGAAATTCTCAAGGAATTTTTCTAAATCCTTATATAATATAAAGTATTAGACAGACTAATTACAGTCAAAACTACCAACTTCACTGTAGGATAAGTCTTTCAGGATATTCCTTCTTATACAGTCTCAAGTCCTTTTCAATGAAGAAAAAAAAAATACTTAAAAGTGGAAGAGAATTGATTTAGTAGTAGTATGTATTGGTACTAGCAATGCTTCATCAGACTCCTTGCAGGTTACAGATGATTTCAAAGAGTTTAAAAAGCCGATGACATATGAAAATACCCAAATAAGCTTTTTGGAGATTGCTCCTGTCCCAGAAAATAAATCATGAATCAGAAGTTTTTGAGAATAAACTGCCAATTAAAGAGGTGTAAAAGGGAGAGGAGATTTCAGTTTGGTGGACTGGAGAGCGATTTTCTATCTGAGGAGTTACATGGTTTGCACTGCCTCAGCTCATTAAAGGGGAAATCAATTTTACAGGGGACAAGCTGACTAAGACTAGTCATAATGGCATTAAACTTACAACAACAACAACAACAACAAAAAGAAAAAAAAAAGAAAAGAAAAAAAGGAGATTAAAAAAGGGCAGCAAATAAACACTCATTTAGCACAGGCAAGTTGTCAAGAACAAAATTAATCAAGACACTGAATGACACAAAGAAAAGAAATTCTTTAATTGTGTATCCATGAATGGCAGGAACTTGTGTGGTAAACAAGAAGAACAGGAGCTACTTGTATGATGAGAACATGTTTGACCTGCTTGATATTATTGGAACTTGAAGGAAAATTTGTGTGATAGGAATGTTAAACTTGCTCACTATGAGCAATTTAAGAAAAACTCTGTGGCAAGAGAAGAGGAGAAGAGGCAGTAGTTGGCAATAGCTGATTTCGACTCACTGACAATTATGTAGTAAATATTTTCAGAGTTTACAGATCAGTCTCCTCACACACACAAAAAAAAAAATGTGGCAAGGGCAATTATTTGCCGGCAGCTACATACTATCAAACTACCCTATGGAGCAGGATGACTAGTCCCTTAAAACCCTACTCACAGTGCCTATGGAGAAGAAAAAGAGAAGAGTTTCTGTGCTCTATAAGCTTTAAAAACAGCTTTTTTACTGGTTGAATATCAGGTTGAGAGACATAACTCTACAGGTTTGACATTTCCAGTAATAAAAAACTTTGAAATTCTAAAAAATGATTGATAAAAATTTCCTAAATCAAAAAGTTTTGTGTCTCTCCTTGGAGAATTTTGTACTAGATGTCATCCTGACAGCTAAATCAAAATTTATTCTGGGACTAAAAGTTAGTGGTTCCTTAAGTGAAAGTGATAGCTTGATTACATTCATTACATGCAAATAGAATGTAACACAACCAATTCTTACACCTGCTACTTTAAAATGGCCACTTTCAAACAGATAAGTACACGTTTGTGCCAAATCAATAACAGGAAGAATAACAGGAAGAATGATAATAAAGACATTTAAAAGTATTTTATGAGATGATCTAAGGAACTGCAATCAAGACAAAATCTATTCTAGACCATTCTAGCTTAAAAGAGAAATAAAGGCAATGTTAAGTTTCAGATATAAACAGATTGGGTAGTGAGATGAGGGAGAAACTGAATAGATTAGAACTCTTTAATTTAGGATTCAAATAAAAATGCAGAAAATTGGTACTGAAGATGAGAGGATATGTGAGAAATTCTATGGCAAGTTTAGTACAGTGAAAACAATTAAATATATATGGAGCAAAGCAACTTACAGTAGTGCTTGTCCATTGTTAAATAGGAAGGATGCAGTTATCAAAAATAATGCAGAACAGACTGAAATGTTGAATAAATATTTCAGCTCTAGGATTGGGAAAAAGCCGTATGTAGTCATATCATATGAAGCTGGTGATGAAATGTTACAGTTAAAACAATAAAGCCAATATATACCAAATATCAGCTATTAAAGCTAAGGGTCTTTTATTAAAAAATGCACCCAAGAATGTTAGAGGAACTGTCTAATAAGCTTTATTAGTCCATTTTTAAATATTTGTAACAAATATTGGAATGCTGAAGCAGTTCCTGAGCATTGGGTGAGACTGATGTCACTACTTTGCTTTCAAATGGGATAGGTAAATATAAGCCTGTCTGCCTGACATCAATCTTAGGAAAAATAATGGAACATCAGATAGGAAAATTGATTAATAAAGAATAGAGCATAGCATATTTAATGTATTCCAGTATGGTTTATGGACAACAGAATTTGTCAAATATACAAGATATCCATTTTTTATAACAGATACGAGGTTAGTCATAAGTTGAGAAATTTCAGTAGAGCATTTGATTTGGTTCTACTTACCATTGGATTGAGAAATTACACCACACATAATCAGAATGCTAGACACTAAATGGATTAAAAATTAGCTAACAGACAAGTCTCAAATGTAATTTTAAACTGGGAGCCATGAAGAGCCTGTCTATTTCTTTTGGTGTTTTTCCAAGGTTAATTCCTGATTCCTTGCTAGCTAATATTTTTTCACAACAACCAAGAAAAAATTAAATCAAAATTGATCAATTGTGCACATGAAAAATGCTGATGAACTAATAAATAATAAAGGGAAAGATCACTCAAGCAAAGCCGTTCTGAACTGCTTGGTAAACTTGGCAAGGATACTTTACCTGGCAATGAAGAAGGCAGCCACTACTGAAGACATATGATACTATCCCTGAAAGCATTTGCTGTACATGAGACTAGGTTTGTAACCAGATGAATCTGGAATATCTTTAGAGCAATGACTAAAAGTGTATTTTCTTCTTGTATGAATAGGAAGCAGTTGGACGTGAACTGCATTTAAGATATAAAAAAGCTGAAATTCCAGTTCACAAAACAGTTACATTTAAATTCTTGTTCTCCTGCTGCATATGTAACCCAGACCTCCTCAGACCTAGACCTAAACCCAGACCTATTCTTGGGGAGAAAAAAAAAAAAAAAGAAAGAGAGAGAGAGAGAGAGAGAGAGAACAAGGCTGCATCTACAACTCTGCTGTCAATTTATTTCAGTTCTTGGTCCACCATCATCCAAACTGGGCACAAGTTAGAACACATACTGGTTTTCCTGTTTTGTTTTGTTTTGTTTTTTTCTTTTTGTGAGTGTGTCTATGTTGTTGTTGTTTGTTTTGTTTTGTTTTGTTTTGTTTGCATATAAATGCCCTCCCTACAGAAACTTAGCAAAGGACAAGGAGGGGAAATATGCAGGGAGGAGAGAGACAAGCGAAGTGGAGGTTGATGTCCACTTGTGCAGTAACCCAGCCTTTCCAGCACAGCCAGTGATACAGTGGCTAAGACTTTCACCAGTAGTGAAATTAACATGTCCCAAATACCTTATTTATTGTTTGCCTAAATGGAGTATTTATTTATTCATTGCAGAATTTATTACAAATATGTGAATCTTGGTTTTCCATACCTCAAGTAATTCTGTATCCATCCTGTTTTGTTCCTATTTATCTTTGTATTTTGATTGGCTCAAGAAAGGGAATTGCATGAAGAAGAGATGACCCACAGAAAGGGAATACATAACATTACATGGAGTTGATTAACAAAGGGTAAATTTCTCATCTGGGGTTTTGCAGCTCTTTAGCATGTGTAAAAATGGTGGTTCAGAATGTCAGAATGCTCCTGTTACCATCCAGCTAATTTGATTCTTCAGTGTGGATATGGGTGTATTTGTTTTTTTTTATCCTCCCAAAAGACATATTTCCTTAACAGCAAAATGTTACCATCTACAAGAAATGCAGGTAGTTTGTGAATCATTAATGGAACAGTCCTCAGAACCACCTCAGTGTGTGCCATTCTTTCATTATTGTCATTAACCATTCATTAGTGATGCACTGGGCCACAGTGAATTGCAGAGAATTCAATCAGCTATATTCAAGAGTATGTCTCTCTCACACACAAAAAAAATCAATATATTGCCTGACTTCATAATTCCCTGTAAGTTCTCATCTGCCTCCCCTTTTCTCTGTCTACAGTAAAAAGTTTTTCATATGTCTTCTGATCTTGGGCACAGATAGCCACCACCTTGCAAATATGTGTGACTGAGAGGCACATTCTGGGTCTGTATGTCTAATTTTTTGACTACGGAAAGTAAGACAGGACATCATCTATTTATAATATTATCTAATTTCAAATTAAAATACTTCTGTTTCCTTTGTTTTGTGCATACGATTGATTGGAAACCTGTTCTTCAACCTCATGTGTTAATTTTTTCTAACTTATCTCTACCTGCCAGCTTAAATGTATTCATGGTTCGTTTATATCCATCTGCACTTATGCTGACATTATCTCCTCAGTGAAATAATGCTTGTAGTCTGGAGTTTTACCTTGTGATGCTTTTATGGACAGCAACATATCCTTTCTTTGCTTTCAGTTCAATATGGTCAGTAGGCTAAACAAATGTAGTTCTATTTGTCTCTTCCCTTGAAACAAAACCTTCGCTTCTTTTATTATATTTGTAGGACTTCCGTGCCCTGTTGCACTCTGAATGCATCCTTTGTGGAAAACTGAACACTAATTTCCAGAGGAGGTCCGGTAAATGCACAGCACCATGGTATTAGGACTATTCTGATTCTGTTTCACTCACAAATTGTACAACTGGTTTAAATTTTATAATACATCAGAACTGTACCTCATATTCATATTGCTCAACTAGTATGCAAAGATTTTTCTCATCCTCTTCTAATTTATGACTCCCCCCATGTTTTTATTATTTCTTAAAATTAGGAGTTCACACTTTGTTCTATTAAATTTAATCTCATTTCTATTGTTCCCGTTCTCAAGACATTGCAATTTTCCTTGCATAATATTCAAGTCCTCAGCTGTACTGAAAATGCCTTCCAACTTTGAGTTATCATTAAATTTTGTTAGCAAACTGTTACTTTATGTGACACCCATTCTTCCACAATAATTAAAGTGTTCTACTTTCTTTACAGCTAGTGCTGTTATGTACTGAACTATAACATACATGCCTGTCTGTAAAAAAAAAAAAAACACACCAACCAAAAAATATCTGGGTTTTCAGTGACTCGGGTCTGGGTGAAATTCCAGGTCCCAGCACATAAGCACAACTTAACTTTGCACCAGCATATTATTGTGAGTGTAAAACACATGATATTGTCTTGTTTCATTCACTTTCACTTTCAGTACAAAAAAAAAAAAATAGATTTATAATGATAACAAAGTTGAACCTCTGAAAGTTTCAATCCTACCCATGCACTGAAGCAAAAAATAGCCTTTTCAATATCTTTCATCACTAAAGAATACTGACTGCCCCAGGGAACTAACCCACCTAATGCATTCAGAAACAGTACTTGCAAATTGTGTGTCATACAGTTTGCTTATATTTTAGACGATGCAAGTAAAAGAAAGATGGGGGGAAAGACATTTCCACCTGGGTGCCACCTGTAAGTTATCTTACTTTTTTGGTTATGAGTTCAAATATCTCCCTCTTGGGGGTTAATACTCGTTATGAAATTTGTTGTGAATTTCCAAATGCATGTGACATTTGGTTTAAGTTTGTTCTTTCTGCTGATAAAGAAAGCACTTATCCTTGAAGTTAAGGATGAATAGGATTTGAAGTCCTTGTGTTATAGAACAAAACCTAAATAAAGGGTAGTTGTGGTGCAGCTTGACAGTGTGATACTGGAATCTAATTCTTATTCATCATAAGACAAAACATCTTTTACTTATTCTTGTCTTTGACTCTACCTCTTGGACTTCCTTATAAAAGATGAAACATATCCTCCTCTTTATATCCAACTATACAATAGGTGTCCTAGTTTAAAAGAGAACAGACAATGAACCAAGAGAACTGGGAGGCTGACAGCATGAAAGTCCATCACCCTGAAGGCAGAAACACACTGCTTTTTTATTAAAGTATGTCATGGACATGCTAAAAGGTATTTACAGCCCTTAGTCACACTGTTTTAAAAACACCTGCTGTGTCAAAATGTTTCTGAAGAGAGATGGACTAAACCAACATATAGAAAATCGATCTCTTCCCTTTGTCTATTCCTGTGAACCATAAGTTTCAGAAAGCAATTATGCTTATGATAGTAGCATTGTGATCTTTGTGGGTACATGTTGTAACTGGAAGTCACTGAAACGGGACTTCATACGCACAGATTTAAATATATGAGTCACGTAATACAATTTTTGGTTGCTGTTGCCACACTTACACTGCCTTAGCATAACCTTTTTTTCTGAGAAAATGTTCATTTTCTGGAAAGAATCTATTCAAAGACATGGCTTCATGGAAACTGTGAGGATACCATGTCGTAAACTACCGCACTTGTGCTATGTCGGAGGAAGCATTCAAACTAGCAACATTGCCTGTGAATGAACAATTGTCAAGGTATTGTCTGGGAATCCCATGAGATTTAAGTATTTGCTTTCCCCTTACTGACACTTAGTTTTTGAAAGGTTAGCAATATATTTTAATAGGTTTTTGCTTTTTTTTTTTCCTTTTTTTACTTACTATGTGTTCTAACATTTTGTATACTGTTTAATTGTTAGAGCATCCACAGCATGGAATAGCTGTTTGTAACTAGAGGCAAGCTGACAGACAATATATTGGGTCAAAGGCAGCACAAATACTTTTCAGTGTTAAAAATTGTCTTTTTGATGTTGATGGCAGGGCTTTCTTGGCTGACTGATGAACTATGAAGAAGACACTGCATGGTTGACATACAACTGCCAAGTTATCCATACATGTTCAACTTTTATACAAACAATAACAAAAAACTTTTCCACAAAGATGCACAGCATCAGATTTATGAAGAGGGACACACTAGTAATATTTGATATAATGCTTTTATGAACATTGGTTCATTACAGACTAAGAGGATCACCACTGGGAACAAAGAACAGACACTCTTGGAATACAGCAACTCAGGCATTTTGGAATACTGCATCAAAAAGCTGATTATTCCTTTCTCACATGGGAACCTCTCCAACAGCACCTTTTGCCATCCAACATGGACATCTATGTGTTATTTTTCCCATTTCCAAGGATCACAAGTGCTTTTCACTGATACAAATGTAAATAGAATATTTTGGTGTGCCTTGACATTCTATACTCCACAAATAAATAAGCAGTCGCAATAAATTTTCTCCTGCATCATATCAACATTTGATGTAGCATAAATATAGCAATATGCCTCAAGAAACTTCATGCTTAAAGAGAATACATGTTTCAAATAAAAACTGTAATTGTGTTTATTTTTTAGTGGGAAAGGATATAAGCACAGGTAAAATAAACAATTAAAAAGCAGAGAAAAACAAATTCACAGACAGGGCAGGAATAGAAATAGAACTATAGATATTTTTTTCCACAACCAAAATTTTAATCCATAACATTAATAGCTCAGACATTCCCCTGTTTCTTGAATAAACTTGCCATTAGATACCTTGGACTTTATACAGCTGCCTAAACTGAGGTGCCTAGTGCCATCCTAAGGTATTCCACCTAACATCCATCTGCCCCTCCAGAAGCACATGAATCTCCTGTAAGTCCTGTGCCACATCTTTCAGCCCCAAGCTGCATGTCAGATGCTTTAGCATGTACACAGTGACCCTAAGTACCCGTATTATGCAATAAAATCTCATCCTGCACCTCTGTCCCACAGCTGGACATTTAGGTACCCGCAATCTCAACATGAATCCTAGCTGTAGGAGTTCAATTCAGTTGCACACATGCTATCACGTGCCATTTGGGAGGTCTCAGGATGGTAGAGACACTACAGTGGCCAACATGATGCAGGACTTGAGGGACATCTGTGCCTTCCTGTGGCAGCCCCTAGATGCCAGCTGGGACACTTAGGCATCTCAAACAGCACTCAATACCTATTTATTGACAAGTGAATCAAATCCATTAGGGTCTTCAGGCTTTTCCCAATATATCTAAATGGTTTTCAGCAGGACGGTTCTTTCCAGACAATCATAAACAACAGCAAATTAGTAAAGCTTGCAATAAGACAGAAAGGGGATCATATTAGTTCAGCAACAGGCTGGCCCTGTCTAGCTTATGTTATTTACAGAGGATTTAGCTGTTTTTGTCATTTTCTGCTGTGCTACAGACCATACAAACAAAGCCTTTAAAGTTCAAATGCACAAATTTGGCCACAGCTACAAATAACAAATCGACTAGTCTTAGCAATGAAATGTTAATTGCTGTCTGAGAGATGCAGTTCACAGTGAAAGAGCTCACAACACTTAATCTTTGCCAAATTAGGAATTTTTAGCAGATATGAGTATCAAAAGATTGAGTATATGGGGCTGTTTCATACATAACATGTAATCAAAGAGTCACCAACAGTCTTGCCTGCAGAGGGGGATCTGTGTACCCAGAGCTGCCATACCTAGTTGTATTTTTTGTTTGTTTTTCCTCTGAGGCAGGGACCTAACAGCTGCATCTGGTAAAAATGTAATCCTTCTTCTTCAGCTTCAGTTCTCCATATCATTTATTTATTTCTCAAATGGCCAATCTAGAGGTGTTTACCAGTACACACTACAATGAGCAGTAGCTTGGTAAGAATAGCGAGAATAGCCCTCTTGCAATTTATATTTGATCTTCCATAGTGATTCAATATAAAAAGCAAACCACTGAGATTAAAATGTGAAGCTGACCTGAGGTATTCATTCCTTCCTGAGAACTGAAGTTCTGTAGAAAAAAAAAAAAAAAGGAATAGCTAGACCAGAATTTCTCAGCCTTTGTAAAGAGAAGAAGGAAGCAGGATGCAAGGAAGGGAAAGCATGTGCAGCCTGTGCCTTGTGTGAACTCTGCAGTAAGCTGGATTCAAGTTCTACAGAAAGCACTTGGCTTGGAGGGGAGCAAGTTGCAACAATTTGAAGTAAGTTAGAAGATGGAAAGGAGAAGTAAAAACACTATATAATTTTTGATGTTCATCTGAAGCCTTATACCAACTGCCCACATCAATCATCTAATTTAAGTCATCTAAAGTTTAAATGAAGGTCCCTGCATCTAGCAGCATTCCCACAGGCATGAGAGTCTTCGACATAGTTTTGTGTGTGTGCACAGCTGCACATTTGCTGCCGGTCCATGGGCTTACATTTTGCATGAGACCAAACTCTCCACACACTCAACATCAAGTCTCCTTGAGTTCCCGCAGAAAAAGCACATTCAATACCTGGAGACACTCATGTCTAGGCAAACATGTCTAGGCTAGACTCTGCCTAGATTTATCAGCAGTCCGGGCTATCTTGTGAGGTCCCAGTTGACTGGCGGCTAGCAAACGTGACGCCCATCTACAAGAAGGGCCGGAGGGAGACCTGGGAAACTATAGGCCTGTCAGTCTGACTTCGGTGCCAGGGAAGCTCATGGAGCAGATTATCTTGAGTGTCATCACGCGGCACTTGCAGGGCAACCAGGCGATCAGGCCCAGTCAGCATGGGTTTATGAAAGGCAGGTCCTGCTTGACGAACCTCATCTCTTTCTATGACAAAGTGACGCGCTTAGTGGACGAGGGAAAGGTTATGGATGTGGTCTACCTTGACTTCGGTAAGGCTTTTGACACCGTTTCCCACAGCATTCTCCTGAAGAAACTGGCTGCTCATGGCTTGGACTGGCGTACGCTTCAATGGGTTAGAAACAGGCTGGGTGGCCGGGCCCAAAGAGTCGTGGTGAATGGAGTTAAATCCAGTTGGAGGCCGGTCACCACTGGTGTCCCCCAGGGCTCAGTATTAGGGCCAGTTCTCTTCAATATCTTTATCAATGATCTGGANGAATATGAGCCAGCAGTGTGCTCAGGTGGCCAAGAAGGCCACCAGCATCCTGGCTTGTATCAGGAACAGTGTGGCCAGCAGGACTAGGGAAGTGATTGTCCCTCTGTACTCGGCTCTGGTGAGGCCGCACCTCGAGTCCTGTGTTCAGTTTTGGGCCCCTCACTCCAGGAAGGACATTGAGGTGCTGGAGCGTGTCCAGAGAAGGGCAACGAAGCTGGTGAGGGGTCTGGAGAACAAGTCCTACGAGGAGCAGCTGAGGGAGCTGGGGTTGTTCAGCCTGGAGAAGAGGAGGCTCAGCGGTGACCTTATCGCTTCAGGTACCTTAAAGTTCGCTACAGGTACCTTAAAGGAGGCTGCAGTGAGGTGGGGATTGGTCTCTTCTCCCATGTGCCAGGTCATAGGACAAGGGGGAACGGGCTAAAGTTGCGCTAGGGGAGATTTAGGTTGGATATTAGGAAAAACTTCTTTACTGAAATGGTTGTTAGACATTGGAACAGGTTGCCCAGGGAAGTGGTTGAGTCACCATCCCTGGAGTTATTCAAAAGCCGTTTAGAAGTAGAGCTGAGTGATATGGTTTAGTGGAGGACTTGGTAGTGTTAGGTCATAGGTTGGACTGGGTGATCTTGGAGGTCTTTTCCAACCTAAATGATTCTGTGATTCTGTGATTCTGTGATGTTCAGGGTTTGGTGCTGTGGTCTGAAATCAGCAGCCCTCGACATGGAGCCCCAGTATAGCTGGGGCTGGACCCGGACCCCTGGGAAATGGCAATGTGCAACAGAACTGAGCAATCTTGGGGGGTTTAATGCATGTTCCTGTGCATATAGGTAATGGAGGTGAATCACTCCCCACTGAATCTGCGTTGTCTCTGCAGAGTAATTACTCCTGAGTACCAAGTGTAGGTCTAACCCAGAGACAACCAGCAGAAACCAGTAAGTATCAGGTTTCATCCAACATTTAGGTTCACCAGATTCATAAAGCTGAGCCTCCTCTGAGCAGGGTTGCTTTACAGGAAGCAAGACTCTCTCCAGCCACACAGGATCTTTGTAGTTTGAACACTAATGAAGTGACTGGACAGTGTAGCTGCTTCAGCCTAAAGACCCTGACCACCCCACTGTACAACAGCCATGATGGAAGCCATTTTCCATCACACACGTTTAAGTTGATATGTTGCTGTCAACTCATATGCTGCAAGCAAATAACTGCATTATGTCATGGATGGCTTTTAGTTTCACTACTGTGTTGGCAAGATTTGAGGATGGCTATATGAAAATGGTTTAAATCTTAGGGATCCACAGATGTTGCAGATAATTGGCAATTAAATAATTCATAATGTTGACATTTTGCCATCAGGTTTCCAAATTAAGAGGAGTTCTTTTTCCTACTCAAGCAATACTAGCTACTCTGGCAAATCCTGTTTTGGAAGATTTAATACAAAAAGATGTGCCCTTTTGCTCTTCACACAGGAAAAAATAAGTAAAGAAACTCTGTGTCCCAGATGACCATGATTACAAGATGTGCATAAAAATGCTTTCCTTTGCTATGTCTGTACTACTCACTGCACTGATGGTCAAGGGGCATCTGCTCCACTGGTTGCAACGTGCTGCTAAAGGGCACTCAAGCAAGTGAACTCATACTTGGTACCTGTTTACTACCAGTGAAAAATGCAAGGTATCCCAAATTTACATTTTATGGTCTATATTGTGTGAATAAATCAGAAAACAGCAAAACTCAAAGATACTTACATTGCCTACATAACAGCTCATTAAGATTCTTTTCCACCTCAGTGGCAGAGCTGTGACACTTGCACCAGAGCTCTATCAGATCCTCCAGACTGATATCATTTCAATCAGAACGTGAATTTCATGACTGTAGAAGGTCATCAAGTCAAATACTGTGTCTGATTTTTAAAAGGGTTGGATAATTTTATGACCATTAATAACATTTGCAGTTCTGCAAGCTAAGACAAGGTAATCAAATGTCATGCTTCAGAGTGTAGGCTGATTGCCATATAGGTCAGGAAGAATATTTTCACCAGTGTACATTATTGCATAAAATAAACTCATAAATAAAGTTCAATAAATGAAAAACTTAATCCAAAAAACTTTACCTTCTCTATTTAAGTGTTGGCTGTATTTGGGTACCACATAAAACAAAGGAGGTGTGTAGGACCAAGAATACTCAAAAAAACACTCAAGCAGATCCTGTATCTCTATAAAGAATCAGGTGTGAATCTACTTCACAGTGTTTTCAGGTATTTTGCAAGTGTAAAAGATTAAATTAATAGCCCCCTTCCTAACTGCTTCTTAGCACAGAATCACAGAAAATTAAGGCTGAATGGGATCTCAGGAGGTTATCCAGTCCATCTCTGTTACCCAAGGCTGGATCAATTAAATCTATATTAGGCTGACATTTATTATACCTATCTTTAGATTTCTAGTGATATACCTTCCACAGGCAATTTTTTCCAGAATTAGAATTTATAAGGTATTCTTAACATCTTGAATTTTCCTTACTTTTCTTTGAAGCAAGCCTAACTAATTGATAGGCAGTGATTATTATAATAGAGGAAATCTTTTTGGAGTAAAAAAAAAAAAAAAGAGAGAGACAAATTACATAATAAATGCAATATGTATATTATACAATGTAAGTACAATATGCTACTAAAACTAAATACAGTGTCTGCTTTTTGCAGGAACTTGCAAAAAGATGTTACACCTTCTGGTGCTGTCAAGGTCACCAGGGACCTTATCACACCTGAGTTACTGTGCACTACCTGAAACTAGTAGTTTGTGGTTAAAGGAGTTCTTTCATAGAAGCTTGTTTGCAATGTCTCAAGATATTATCATAATAATAATTTATTTTATTAAGACAATCTCCACACACCATCTATTTTTCAATTTGTCACAGTCATTTCCCTGAATCTAAAAACTTTATCTTCAAAATCTAAAAATCTGCCAAAAAATAATTCAGATGTGTTTTTATAGTGCATCATACAGATGCCATGTTAAATCTCCTTTTTAACTGTGTTGGGTTTATGTGGGAAGGGTTTGGCAGCAGGGGGACTGCAGGGGTGGCCTCTGTGAGCAGAGCCCAGCAGCTGCCCCATGTCAGGTCAGAGCCAGCTCCAGCCGGCTCCAAAAGGGACCTGCCGCTGGCCAGAGCCGAGCCAGGGGAGCAACACTGGTTGAGCCTCTGGGACAGCAGATTTAAGAAAGGGACCAAACTGCTGTGCCACAGCAGCTGGGAGAGAGGAGTGAGAAACAGCCCTGCAGGCACCCACGTCAGTGCAGAAGGAGGGCAGGAGAGGCTCCAAGCATGGAGCAGAAGTTCTCCTGCAGCCCGTGGAGAGGCCCATGGTGGAGCAGGCCATCCCCCTGCAGCCCATGGGTACCACATGGAGCAGATCTCCACGCTGCAGCCCACAGAGGAACCCATGCTGGAGCAGTCCTTTCCTGAAGGTTGGTCCCTGTTGTACAGACCCATATGGGAGCAGTTCTTGAAGAGCTGCTGTCTATGAGAAGCCCATGCAGGATCAGTCTAGGAAGGA
>VXAA01002622.1:210784-227064 GCA_013399115.1 Anseranas semipalmata
TCCCCCTGTACTCAGCTCTGGTGAGGCCGCACCTCGAGTCTTGTGTTCAGTTTTGGGCCCCTCACTACAGGAAGGACATTGAGGTGCTGGAGCGTGTCCAGAGAAGGACAACGAAGCTGGTGAGGGGTCTGGAGAACAAGTCTTATGAGGAGCAGCTAAGGTTATTTAGCCTAGAGAAAGGGGGAGACCTTATCGGTCTCCACAACTACCTCAAAGGAGGTTGTAGCAGGGTGGGGGTCGGTCTCCCAAGCGACAAGTGATAGGACAAGACAAAATGACCTCAAGTTGCACCAGGGGAGGTTTAGGTTGGATATTAGGAAAAATTTCTTCACTCAAAGGGTTGTGAGGCATTGGAACAGGCTGCCCAGGGAAGTGGTTGAGTCACCATCCCTGGAGGTATTTAAAAGACGCGTAGATGTGGTGCTTAGGGATGTGGTTTAGTGGTAGACTTGGCAGTGCCAGGTTAACTATTGGACTTGATGATCTTGGAAGTCTTTTCCAACCTAAATGATTCTATGGTTCTATGACTTTGCCTTAGTTCCCCTGACAGGTCCTAGGTGAGAGACATCATATTCAATTATGATATACAGAAAGCATTCATTGTACTTTTATTTGAATAAAATGATTGACATCCTGCAGACCAGATATAGTGGCGTCAGAAAAGATTAGAAGGGTCTTTTCAGCTTAAAGACCTGTTTTGTGCCAGAGAGAAGAGATGTTCAGCATGCTAATGTTTTCCTGGTTTTGCAGCAGAAGGAGTTGCTGGAAGGAGTTTCAAAGGATTAATGTTCTTCCCAGAACTGAACACACTAATATTATACACAAAAGGCTTACTTTGAATAAAATGATTGCTGTGCTTTTACCTGTCAGTTTTAGATTAGTTGAGTTAGTTTAGAGTTTCAGACTCCTAGATGTCCTAGGATCATCACAGATCCCATAAAATCTGTGCTTTCTTTGGGCTCATAAAAGCTTCAGTTCTGGCTGTAGTCACAGAATCACAGAATCACAGAGTCACAGAATCATTTAGGTTGTAAAAGACCTCCAAGATCATCCAGTCCAACCTATAACCTAACACTAAGTCCTCCACTAAACCATGTAACTAAGTTCTACATCCAAACATCTTTTGAATACCTCCAGGGATGGTGACTCAACCACTTCCCTGGGCAGCCTGTTCCAATGTCTAACAACCATTTCAGTAAAGAAGTTTTTCCTAATATCTAACCTAAACCTCCCCTGGCACAACTTTAGCCCATTCCCCCTTGTCCTATCACCTGGCACATGGCACATGGGAGAAGAGACCAATCCCCACCTCGCTGCAGCCTCCTTTAAGGTACCTGTAGAGAGCGATAAGGTCACCGCTGAGCCTCCTCTTCTCCAGGCTAAACAACCCCAGCTCCCTCAGCTGCTCCTCGTAGGACTTGTTCTCCAGACCCCTCACCACCTTCGTTGCCCTTCTCTGGACACGCTCCAGCACCTCAATGTCCTTCCTGTAGTGAGGGGCCCAAAACTGAACACAGGACTCGAGGTGCGGCCTCACCAGAGCCGAGTACAGAGGGACAATCACTTCCCTAGTCCTGCTGGCCACACTGTTCCTGATACAAGCCAGGATGCTGGTGGCCTTCTTGGCCACCTGAGCACACTGCTGGCGCATATTCAGCCGGCTATCAACCAATACTCCCAGGTCCTTCTCTGCCAGGCAGCTTTCCAGCCACTCATCCCCCAGCCTGTAGCGCTGCTTGGGGTTGTTGTGCCCCAAGTGCAGGACCCAGCACTTGGCCTTGTTGAACGTCATACAGTTGGCCTTGGCCCATCAGTCCAGCCTATCCAGATCTTCCTGCAGAGCCTTCCTACCCTCGAGCAGATCACAATGCTATGCGGCCCTTACATGTGAGAAAGTCTGTAGCTAATTCAACTTATATGGATAATTTAAAAAGAAATTTGTAAGAAAAAGGATAATTGAGGACTATTTTCTTCCTATAGATATTGTAACCACTGGTTTTTCAATGATATGATCCCTTGCCTCCAATTAAAATATAGTCTCAGTCAGCTGGTGCCCACACATCTTGGTCAACATCTCAGTTGGATGTGGATCTCTGTGGTGATGAAATCTCTTTGCCAGTAAAGAAAGAAGTATAATTTTCTCAGCTGCTCCTACTACATTGGTAATATTGTCAGGTCAGATATGAGACTTAGGTCTTTCAGAGAGGTAACATCAGTTGAATAGACATTTGCATCCCCACTGTCTTTACAACTTCAAAATGGTGGAGTGGTGTCTGGTTTTATAGTGATAGTTGGCCCTGTTGGGCAAGTAATCTGGCTTCTCATTTTGCAAGTGTTGGAGAGATGTGACTAAAAATTCCCAATAAAGGCTTACAAAGTTATCTATGTTATTTTGGTAGCCTTCTTTACAGAAGCTTCTCTTCAGAATAATCTTCCCAAAATTTGCAAACAAGTTTTTTTGCTGTTATATTATATAATTAGTATTTCTCTTCTTTGTCTGTCATTTTTAACATTCTACTATCATATTTACCCTTTTCACAAGTACAGCTCATTCATAGCTCTGAGGCATCCTTATAGTAATTAATCAATGAATCTACAACTTCCAGGTGGTGAATTTGCACCTGGTAGTATCTACGTGCATGACCTTGCATGGCATACAATTAAATTTATTCTGACTTTATAATTCTGTCCTCAAAGACATCTAGTTTTTCCAGTGTTAATAGATCAGTTTTTGAATTACAGTGGCTCCCAGCTTTACATCTTCACACATTCCTCCCATATTTTTTAAGAAAAAAAATAACATTTACATCAGTCCTTAAATCCCTTTGAGGATCTGTATTGACATTTTCCTTTCAGGCCGGGAGTTTCATTTCCTAGCACAATCCCATGCTGTTTATCTTTTGGCCAATTTGCTAATTTTCACATAATTACAGCCATCTTCTCCATATGAATTAATAACTTCCCATGTGACATATCTGTTTCTTTTAGAAGTTCAAAGAGATTCTTTTGTTTCTTTTTCCTCTATTGGGAATATGTACTACCTTATCAAAAAGTGTTTTAGGTTTACTTGGTATTCTCTTTTGCTCAATTTTTCTTATCCTTCAAAACTTGTTTTGGCATATTGTGGAGAAAAGTACCATGGCTCACTGAATAGATTTTTTATCTGAATCCTCATTATCTAATTTTATGTGATAGTTTTCACAGTTAATCTGTTACTGAGATCATCCAATTGTTTGTATTAAATTATTTGAATTAAATATTGCTATTTACATTTCCATACCTCATTCCCACAGGCCATCCTAGGTTTATCCTGTTTTATCATCTGTGTTAAAACTCAGGCATATTAGGTCACAGGTGGTTTAAATGTTAACTATACTGTGTCCACCCAATATAAATATCACACTGTTTGTGTCCTGGAGTGGTGGGGGGCTAAACTAGTCTATGTTTATTTTAATTTACCTCAGAAGTGCTGAATAAACATGAATTTTAGCAAATCTTACATTTCAAGATTTCTAAGCTGTAGCTTACTTTACTGATTATACTCTTTTTCTACTCTTTCTAAACACTTAGCTAAGCACCCAATTTCTATCTGTAGTGCTTGCTTATCTGTTTATGTCTGGAAATCATGTCCAAAATCTATTTTAAAGGAATAGATGAAGAGTCATTACAATTTCAAATCATTTTTTTTGAATCAATGATATTTGAAAAAAAGTCAAGCTTTTTCTAAGTTCAAGAGCGTTTCAGTCTAGCTGACTTCACTAATTGTTTTCCTCTATTTGCCAAAGTTGGTTCTTTGGAACAGAAATAGGCCAATTTTACTTTCTCTCCATTTGATGTGAACAGAGTCAGCTTTCAATCCAAAATTATTTTCCGTGTTTAACTGCTTCCAAGTATATTTATGATTGAAACTAAAATTTATATAATCATATGACTTTTAGTTTATTTGGTTACTTGTCCAATCTGAGCATAGCCATCCATATTTTATTTCTAACACTATCTCAATAGCACTTGTTTTGAAATTCATCCAGTCACATTTTGATACCTTAGTAGTTTCTGTCTTCTCAGCTCATTCCACTTTACACATCATTGATACACAACGTTATTATGCGACTTCCATCCTTACCTCTGTTTTTTCCCCTAAAACACATACCTGCAATTTTCTCAGGATAACTGTTGCACTGTATTTCTGACATCTGTTATGGCTTCTACCCAGTATCTACCCAGCACACCAGTAATTCTGACTGCTCTGCTTTGTTGCCTTGGCTGTTTGCATTATAGTTCAAACATTTGAATTGTGTCTTTTTCTACCTTCATTTTCACTCCTCTGGAGAAAAAAAATAAAGTAAAATAAAATAAAAGCTGAGTACCAAACTAAAATTCANTAAATACCTTGAAGCTGCTAATGGAGAGGTAACATTTGAGGAAATCTTGAAGCCCTCCAGGCACCAGAACTGTTCCCAAGTTCTAATTGGAAAAAGATTAATGTGGGGCTGTGCTACCCTCCTGCAATACCACATCCTCTTGGAACGCTTTTCTCTTCTGAGTAATTTTCTTCAGAAAAAAAAAAAAAAAAAAAAAAATCACATTAAACAGTGGGTGTCCAAACAAATGGCAATATTTCAGTTCAGATTTTGTGTTAGGTTTTGCATCAAGTTCCATCACACAGCACACGTAGTAAGACTCATCATATTCCATCAACTAATTCTGCTAAATGTCAGGCTTTTAATAAAGGGAAAGGGCAAAAAGTTGTAAAGGGTTTGGATTGCCTTGTTAATCAGCACTTGAAAAAGTTTTGAAGAACTCAGTGACTCGTTAATTTAAGAGCTAGTTTCTGGAAGCTATAACATACACTACCTGAAATCCAAATTTCCTTTTAATAATCAAGGGACCTCATCTGCTAGGTTTCAAATATTTAAATGTATATGTGCTGCAAATCTTGTTTGTCTAGCAAATATAGGCAGGCATCAAAGTCATTTGTCAGTACTGAGTAGAAGAAGCTATCAGAAAAACAGAGTTGTCAGTACCTCTCATAAAATCACCTCTCCACCTGCTCTATAGGACAGGCACAGTTCAGGAGCAGCTATCACAGGATATTAAAAAGTACCCTGTCACTATTAAAGAAACTACACAAGTTCAGTTGCCATTTGTCAACCGTTACATGATGGACATAAGAAGTTTAGGAAAACTAACAGAACAAAACTTTTACTGCCTTTCTTTGAAATTAAAAATAACCTCACTTACCAATTCTGTTTACTGTAATTCATAATTCTTTGGGAGTTCTCTCTCAGCATTGAGTATGCAGAATCAAGTTCTCCAATTCCTATACACAGTTGGTAACATTTTTTCATCTGAATAGCTCGATTATCCCCTGTAAGGGTACTCACTTCAGTAACAGCTATTCAATGGAAGTATGGGTGGCAGAATCAGACCTTTAGCTTATGTGGAGTTCAGCATCCTTTTACTGTTTACTTTGATTAACTACATCACTACACATTTTCAAGAGGAAATGCAATTTTCACTGGCAATAACTCAGCAACTCACAGTAAAGGGGTAAAAGCTTTGAGCAGACAATTCTAGGTGCTGGAGATAGTGCAAGTGATAAAATGATGTATAAAATGACATGATAACAAACACTGACCATATCTCTGAATTTTCTTTAGTAGCAGACAATATCATCATTCACACAGCTGTGAGCCATTCAAGAAGGTATTATCCCATGAGTTCTGACATCAAAATACTTATCGCTTCCAGCCTTACAGTAAAGCAGTTTAGTAGGTAATAAAAATGAGCAGGAAATTTCCAGAGCAGTCTGAGTTGACAGCAAAGACCAAATTTCCACAAAGTAGTACAGTTATATATAATTTATATCTCTCTGCACCATCTAATCCTCCTGAGAAGATTAATTCTGGCAGAAGGCATACCATGGTAAGACCAAATACCTTGCCTTAGGGTGTACAGTAGATGTAGGAAGTTTTCATTTCTTCCAGAGGTTCCTTGGGAATCTTGTTGACAAAGGCCACACAATTTTTTTTTTTTCTAGTTATTTCCTACATCTTTTGGATGCATATCTCAGTTCCTACCAAAGATGAAACCTTTGGATTTGTTTTCCTTTTATTTTCCAAGAATCAATAAGCTGGAAGACCTAACTGTCATTTTTAGGACAGGGTAATAGCCAATATAAAAAAATAACACTAGTGAGTGGTATAGTCAAAAACGTAGACCATGCACTATGACCAGGGTTCTGTTCTACCTATTCACACCACTGTTATTTTAACATTGCTTGAAGTCAATTAATGAAAAGCTATGTATGAGCAGAAAAATCAATACTCAGTATTTAAATAAACAATTTTCTTGAGTGTTGAATAAAAGCTGTGCCAGAGGTATCCTTTGTGAACTCAGGCCCAAACTCACGATATATTAAAATGCTCTTTTTATTTCCTACTGATGAAGGAAATAAATTGTGGAAAATATGATCTGTTTTGGAAGCAGATCGAAAAAATAAAACAGCACAAGGGCAAGATTCAGCTTCTAACTGTAGACACTACCTCTAAGAACATTGATGGTGTTCTTGGCTGCATTAGGCAAAGTATTGCCAGCAGGTTGCAGGAGGTGATTCTTCTCCTCTACTCAGCACTGACTGAGGCCACACCCAGAATATTGTGTCCAGTTCTGGCCTCACCAGTACAAGAAAGACAAGGACATACTAGAGAGAATCCAGCAAAGGGTCATGAAGATGATTAAGGCACTGGAGCATCTCTCTTACGAAGAAAGACTGAGAGAGCTAGGACTGTTCAGCCTGCAGAAGAGAAGGAAGGCTCAAGGGGGGATCTTATCAATGTATATAAATACCTGAAAGTAGCGTGCAAAGAAGACAGAGACAGGTTTATTTTCAGAGGAGCCCTGTGACAGGAGAAAAGGCAATGGTTGCAAAGTGAAACACAGCAGGTTCCATCTGAACATGAGGAAGCACTTCTTTACTGTGAGGGTTTCTGAGCGCTGGAACAGGTTACCCAGAGAGGTTTTGGAGTCTCCCTCCTTGGAGATTTTCAAAAGCTGCCTGGACCTGGTCCTGGGCAACCTGCTGTAGGTGCCCCTGCTTGAGCAGAGGAGTTGGACCAGATGACCTCCAGAGGTCCCTTCCAACCTCAGCCATTCTGTGATTCTGTGATGCAACTGCTAGGTTTCTAAGCTCCTATTTTAATGAGAAGGGTTCCAGATATCTATTTGGTCAATTTAGCATAAACATCTAGAGGTATTTGAAACACTTGTGGCAACTGAATCTGGCCTCCAGCTCCCTTACCCTTTCCTGCAAGATGCTGTAATGTATCTGGCAGTCCTATGTGGGCAGTCTGGATATTAAACAGCATCTGAGAGTGGCACAAGACACCTGTCTTCAGGAAACTGAGCTGAGATCTTAGTCGGCAAGATGAGTGGCATCTACTGAGCTATTATAGAATCATAGAATATCCCAAGTTGGAAGGGACCCACGAGGATCATCGAGTCCAACTCCTGGCTCCATACAGGTCTACCCAAAAATCAGAATTCAGACCATGTGTCTGAGAGCATTGTCCAAACGCTTCTTAAACTCCGACAGGCTTGGTGCCGTGACTACGTCCCTGGGGAGCCTGTTCCAGTGCGCGACCACCCTCTTGGTGAAGAACCTTTTCCTGATATCCAACCTGAACCTCCCCTGTCGCAGCTTGACTCCATTCCCTTGGGTCCTATCGCTGGCCACTAAAGAGAATAAGTGAGCGCCTGCCCCTCCGCACCCCCTCGTGAGGAAGCTGTATGCCGCCGTGAGGCCTCCCCTCAGCCTCCTCTTTTCCTGGCTGAACAAACCAAGTGACCTCAGCCACTCCTCATATGTCTTCCCTTCCAGGCCCTTCACCATCTTGGTAGCCCTTCTCTGGACACTCTCCAATAGTTTCACGTCCTTTTTGTACCGTGGTGCCCAGAACTGCACACAGTACTCGAGGTGAGGCCGCAGCAGCACAGAGCAGAGCGGGACAATCCCTTCCCTCGACCAGCTAGCAATGCTGTACCTGATGCATCCCAGGGTACAATTCACCCTCCTGGCTGCCAGGGCACACTGCTGGCTCATGTTCAGCTTGCTGTCAACCAAAACCCCCAGATCCCTCTCTGCAGGGCTGCTCTGCAGCATCTCGTCGCCCAGTCTGTACGAAGTCCCCCCAGTCTCATATTAAGAGAAACCAACCCATTGTGCTTGTTTGTGTTTGACTAAATCTTCTTTGTGTATTGACTAAATCTTCTTTAGATACAAAATGAAGCTTTAGGGCTTCATTAATTACCCAGGATAGGCAACACCCACATAAACATACAACTGCATTTGAAACACCCTACAGTGTCTGAGACATCTAAATAGGGCTTCCAGAAGTGACAGAGGACCTGGAACAATCCCATGTGCCTCTGGACTGGGAGGTGGAGAAGAGAGCAAGAGATGCTTATGTTTAGGCATTTGCATCATGCCTCCTCAACACATAGATATCTGCATGTATATGTCTTAATGTAAGTGCTAAGTCCTACCCCAGGTAAATATAGCTTCCTGAGACACTTCAGCCACTTACCTAAGCTAATAAATTACAGACTTCATTAAAACCTGTTTTTTCAAGGGTCCATCTTCTTTTCAATCACCTTTGAGGGGGAAGGTTTTCTTGAAAATCCAGTTTTCCATTCTAAAACAGTTTCAACATTAAGTTCATCGCCCCTTATTATCTCTCTCTGGAAAGTGGATATGTTTTTTTACAGCCATTTCTGCCACCAGTTTAATTTATATCTCAAATCTTGATCTCTTCCAAGAGATCAATATATCATTTGGCTCTCAATTTGAACTGGACAAATAATGGAAAAATTATCAGAATAATATATATTTTTTTTATGGAAATTGTTTAAAAACAAATCTGTTTGCAAATACTAGATGACTGATTCACTCTGTTACTATTGTCATCCCTTTTTTTATCCATTTAAATCTTTCTTTCACACACAAGCAGACAAACATAACAGCACAGCACAAAAAAAAAAAAAAAAAAACAACAAAAAAAAAAAAAAAAAAAAAAAAAAAAATCAGCTTTAAAACAGCCACACAGATAATGGAAATGTAGCTTTCAGTATGGCCTTCATGCAGCTATACTGCACTCCACTACCACTTTCCTAATGAGATCTGTTTGCTCTGGCTTACAATTACTGAAATACTATCTCTGTCACGGGTACATACCTAGCCCTCTTCACTCATTTATCTTGCCCCTCACCACATGATTATTTAATGTAATATTTCCCTGTGAGGAGAGTGCACACAGTGCATTCAGGCCTCAGTTCAGGGCAGTTTGTTTTTTTTTCATGACACAGGCTGTATATCCTGACTTTCACAAAAATAGGAAACAATCTTTATGGCACAATGACTTTCCACACAAATAAGGAGGGCAAGCTGCAGAATATTTACTGTGCTAGTTTATTTCTGATACATATGGATTCTCTGACTCTCTTTTCTATTGATTCTTTTTCTGTACTTTGTTTACAACTGTGAGTGGTAGAAGACATTTTTGGCATTTCATTACTCTGAAAACAAAATTCAGTCTTATCCACCACCTGCCCAACAACTCTTTAATGGGCACATCACAGTCCCATCTTTTGGATGGCTGTAGAAAGGACGACTGTTATTCTATCCACCTAGCATGTTTCCCTGCCTTAATCTTTTCATGCCTTTCCTGAGAAATAAGTACGATACATACACTGTTTCTGGATCCCTCACCGTATTTTTTTATTTTATAAGCATCTGTCCTACTGGAGCTTGGGGTGCCTTTGTGTGTGTGTGTGTGTGTGTGGTTCTTTTTCTTTTTTCTTTTTCTTTTTTTTCTCAGAGATAGGTGGTGGGTGGGACTGGGAAGTGAAGTATTTTAATTGTAACACTACACCTGCTCTTCTCTAAATGACACTGCCAACCTGTTTCACTGTGAGTAATTTAGGACTTGAGTCACACTCACCCACAGAGATATCTTTGTTCTTGCTGAATTTAGCATTTAAAATGTTCCAGCAAGTTCATCTTTTCAACAGAAAGCCATTTACAGACAGTTTTTCTACTTCAGCTGTTACCCAAAGCAAAAGCTGGCCAGGAGCAATCTGTACAACTTCTGTGTGCAGGAATTTTGAGCAGCCATGTGAACAGTCATATACATGAGTATGACCCATTTAAACAAGAGTTTTCCAGGCTGCATAGAGTCACCATACATGAGGAAGATTGCATTTTAAATGTCACCTTCCCTATGTGTAACACATTTACTCTTATAACAGAAAAACTCTGATTTTTTTTTTTTTTTTTAATAGCTTTAGGTAATACTTCTGTCCTAGTCTGCATGAATAGGCAGGAAGGCTGTAATTTTGTTAGAAAACGTTATGTAATAACATATCCTTGAGAAATTTGATAAGGCCTGTCTATGCCACCATAAACATACTAAGTAAAGCCTTTGAATTAACTTCATTTGAAAGAGCTTGCTAAAAGCTAAGGCACATAACTGGATAGAATTGAATTACAGTGGCCTAATAAATTATCAGCCATTAGCTGAATTTCCTTAATTGCCTGTGGGCATGCTTTTAGTCCACCCCAATTGTGAGGTAATAAACGTCAGTGAAAGAGATTTCAGAAGAACATTTGAAGCCTAAATAACAGTAAGGAGTCTAAATACTTTGTTGGACCAATGCCCATGTCCTTGAATGATATTAGATAGATCAACAAGTGATTTTTCAATTCATGTTTATAATTCTGTATGTGATATGTTACTTGAACCACAGGCAAGCAGGAAAAGGTAGAAAAGCTGAAGGATGGGATGGGTGAAGAAGAGATATCTGTTGATTCTCAAATTATGCAGTCCTGAAAATCTTTCTTGATTGAATTGGTTCATATGAATCTATTATCATTTGGATTTTTATTCACAATTTTTAAACAATGTGTATTCCTAATCGCTCATGTCCTGTCATGTCATGCCTAAAATACATTTTACAGTCCCCAGCAACATTAGATCTTTGATCTTCATAGGCAGTGTTACAATCAGGTGCAACTTTGCTGTAAGTTTTTGATATGAAGAAAAGGATTTTGATTCAACCTTATTTTTGACAGGTCCATTTAGCACATCTTAAGAAATAATTACTTTGCAGGAATCAAAAGTCAAGGGTTTTCTTAAATTTTAGAGTTTCCAAAGTAGGGCAAACGTTGTAAAATTGGAAATGAGTTTCTTATGGCCTTATTCACTTATCTGGATTTTTTCAGACTTTCCAATTCTGATATTTGCTTTCTGTAAGAAACTGTACTGGAAAATTATTAGTTCACACGCTTGGATACTCGTGGAAATGTGAACGATAAACAAGGGCATGCAAATATTCACATAAGAATATGGTATTTATATGTGAGAGGGGAATACCGTTTGACACAGATAAAAGAGCTGGTTCATAGAAGCTATTAAATGAGCCATAAAAGAATTTCAATCATACTTTTTGCAGCTAGAGTGAACCATACACATATTACTGAGTCCCAATCACAAGATCACTGCATATGCTACATCAAATACACCTTTTTAAGAAATAAATACTCTTTGGCATAGCAGGACAAGATCCTGAGCTCCTCAGAGAGAGCTCTGTAAAAGGAAAATTTGGCTTGTTAGTTGCTAACTGACACTCCATTTCTGCCCTTTCATTCACTTGTCTTTTCACTTCCTCTTTCACATCCATTTCATTTTTCACTACCTGAAGATCTTGATAGTAAAAATATGAAAATTTCTAGATAATCATCCCTTAGCCCATGCTAGCATATGCGTGCACTTATACACACACAAATTAAATGTTTGTGCATAAGTACACAGTGCATATACATAGGTACTACTATTGAATAGTATAAATGAAACATAAATTAATACTCAGTATGCACAGAAGTAAAACATAATAGGATTGTTAAAATTCAGACCTATTAAAGGTGACAACAGAATATTAAAATGTATCTATTTAAGTATAAGCCTAGGAATTTAATACAGGTTTGAATTTACCGTAAGCAAAAGAAACTTTTTCTATCAGTGAATTCCATTTTTGTTTGATCTCCCAACCTCTCCACAAAGTGTAGTCTCCATCTATCTATTACCCCCATGTGAAAAGTCAATAGGGTGCTATTAAAATTATTTCTGCTGTGTTTCCCTTTCTCCTGCTCCTTAGCTTATTTCTCTTGCAAAACAAAGGCATTTTAAAAATAAAATTAATTATTTAAATTTCATGTCTTAAAACAAGATTTCAAATCAAAGAAATGTTGAGACATAAAATTTAGTACTTGATGTAATTTAATTGCTGAGGAATAATGTCCTACAAAGTATGAAAGAGTTATCTTTAATACATACAACCGTCTGTAATCACTATTACTTTGAATGGAAAAATCCATGAAGCAGCTGTGCTGCACTAATATTTTTATCACTCGAATTCTCTTTACACAAAATTTTCACTGCAAGGTAAGTTTTTACTGCTGTTTTTCATATGAAAGCTGGTGGTAGTTACAAACAGGCAAATGAAGGAAGGACAGGGATAGAAGGATGGAAGAAGAGGTGGAAGGATGGAAGGAAGGAGGGAAGGAAGGAAGGATCAGACAACGAAGAGATGGATAAAATAAGACTGAGAGGGGGTATGACCATAAATATATCATGAAGGGACAGATGCCAATGGGTAAAGAACTGCAGAAGCTCAGAAGTTATGTCAGCATAAAAATAAATGAGTGTAAACTGAGTATGATATATACTCAAGCTGTAAATACAAGGTTGTGTGATGTGGAGTTTGCAATAGCATGATAGAGGAGGCATGGCCCCAAGGGGTCTGGTATGAATCCTAAGTTCCTAACTGAGTTTTATTTTTAGGAATTTGCCCACAGCTACTGAAAATTTTACTCCTGGGACAAGCAGTCACCACATTCCAGATAAACGAAGCTGTCATGGTGAGTTACAAAGAAAAAGGTAGCATGTCAATTAAGCATAATGATGTGGCAATTAGCTCCTGATTTCAACTTTCTAAATATGTGCCACAGAATAACTAAAAGGATGCAGGAAATTTAATCTCTTCATCCTCTATTAAAAAATGGAGTACGTGAAGAAATGAAAAATATTTGACTACTCAGAAAATCTATTTGTCTTCTTTGTTCAGCATCTCCTTCTATTGATCACTATCAGTGCTGACAAATAGCTTGAAGCTGTGATCCTGAATTGATATTTAATTAAAATGAAGATCTATTCTAATTGTATGGTAAACACATCAGAGTTCTGTATGTAAATAATGTCAACAGATGAAGGATAAAAGAAGAATATTAAGTAAGTGTTAGAAAGTTTGTAAAGGGGCTAGGAAGCAAATCATGCAGAGAAAAGCAATAATTAAATTCTATCTCCAATTTATTTTTACACTGGATTCCATTCTTATTACACCAAAGTTTAAAGACTGTTTTCTTATTTGCCTTGCAAGAATGAATAAATTACATGAACAATAAGGGGNTCCTTGTCAAAGTCTGAAACCCATTTACAGTATGAGTAGAGCATGTGTCTTAATGACATTGAAACTTACAAAATGAAATTACTGAGTTGCCTTATAATGAACTGTATTGTTCAGGGAATGTTTTGTCTCTCAGTCCTGATCAGCAACTTTCTGTCACTGTGCCCTTTTTCCAAACTCAAATATATCATTATTGGGGAATACTGAAATAACACCTGCTGTGCTGGCTACCCAAAGGGCTCTAATCAATTTTACTTTCTGCTAATTTTGAAGAACCTGCAGGACAGACAGTAGAAGCTCAAATACTCCATTGATCCTCCTGAAAGCTGCAGGAAACAAAAAATCTGTTTTGAGATTAAAAAAAAAAAAAAAAAGTAGTCAGAAGGGCTTACCGAGGGTCTCCTGTTATTGCTTTATTGAGGGGTCACACTGAACAACACTTCAAGATGCTCTGGAACCATCCCCTGGGAGCAGCTCTCCACTTCTGTTCCTGTACCGTGGAAGTCTTCAGCTGGTGGTCTAATGGTAGTTCTATGGAAGCTTTAATCAGTCCAATGCAAGAAGATTGAGTCAGACTTTTTCTGGTGGGACACAGTGGTCAGATGAAAGGCAAAGGAAAAACTTGTAACATGAGGAATTCTGAATAGCTATAAAGAACTATTTTTCTTTTCCTAAGGTTGGTTCAAACCCTGAAAGTATTGCCCTTTAGAGGCTGTGTAGTCTCCATCCTTGGATGAAGTTGGACTTGCTTGGAGCAAAGGATTGGATTAGGTGGTCTCGAGATGTTCCTTCCAACCTCACTTTTCTATATTAAGAATAGTGAATTCTCAAAACAAAGGAATCCACCTCATCACTAGAGTGGTAAGTCATGGGCAGAAAAGTAACAGAACAGATATAAAAATGATGATTTTCCAATAGCAGTTTTCCAATAACAGTTATTATATGGAAAGGTTATAGAAGGACTCTAATAAGTGCTAAGACCACCAAGCCTCAGAGATGCAGATATAGTGAGGTCAAAATTGAAATTAGTATGATTTTGGGTTGTATATAATTTTGAGAAGAGCACAAATCCTGCTTTGCTTTTGGAGAATAAAGAGACTGAAGTCAATAAATCCCTCTGCTAAGGCTATCTTCCTTTTTTTTTTTTTGCCATTTTTGCCCAAGGAAGTTCATGCAGAATCCCAGCATGTCAATGGCCCAGTATGAACTGTGAAGGAGAGTGTCTAAGCAAATGATCAGATTGGGCAAAGGTCTTTAGAAGTCTGAGGCATCGATTTAAAAGTCTAAGAAATTTGGATTGCAGAATCACACTCTTCAACAGAAGGGGCAGACAAGATGTCTCTGCTTAGGAATATGCCCCCTAAAAATGACTCAACTCTGCATAGGTGCAGGAGACTTAAAAACACTTTGTAGCCAGATGATGGAACTGACCCCAGTGGGTAGCTGTCTTTTTAAAGATTACAGTAAATCTTGTTTGCTAGAGTGTGAATAATTTGTTTTCACACTTCATATCTTTATAGTTTGGGTCAAGAGAAAACGGAAAAAAAGCTAAAAATTAAGGTCCTGAACATACAGTTAGGTTAAGATACATAAAGGCCTGGAGGCCTCTGTAAGGGCTAAATTTTTTTCACCTGAAGAAGTATCATTTTTTCCCTACTGGTACATCTTCAAAGGTTTTGGTTTTGGCAGTACCAGTTTGAACAAATAGTTTATGAACAGCTCCTATACACAAGTAAAGAAAAAAGTGCTCAGAAGTAGAATGTATGCCAACACTCACTACAGCTTTTATTAGTTGTGTCATTATTTGGGGAGGACGGAAAAGAATCAGTTTGAAGAATATGATCTCTGTAATTATACAGTCAGTGTGTCGGGAAGAAGATTTTCCTCCCCTCAACTGGATTTCTAGGATTCATATTATATCCAGTAGGAAGCTCTTACCATTTTTAGTGGTACTGAATAAACATTTGAGCAAAATATGTATTCATTAAATACCAGTTCTTAAATTTTATTCATTTTCCTAAGTGATTTTAAGTGTTTTTTTTTTTCCTTTGGATTTTAAGTGTTAACATTTGCGTATTACTTTCTGATGTAAATGTTACTTTAAAATGACAAGTCTTTGAGATACAGTCCTACCTAAATAGAATTTTCTTCTATTTTTCTTTCTTATCATAACTGTGCTTAGCCATATTGTAATTACATTAACTGCTCTGTAGTGTTTATCTTTGCAAGGACAAAAACACAAAGGTAACCATGCCCGTAGTAAAATGCAACACCAGCATGTTACTAGCCTGTGAATTATTTCTCATACTGTGGGATATTCAGACAGATCTGACTTCAGCCCAGTTAATGAGGGAGTTCATTTTCTGCTCTGGGTCTGGAAAAGAGAAATGAGATCTCATGAGATAAACAGTAAGGTGTGATAACTCCACTGACTACAATGTCAGTTTAAGCAAGAAGAAGGTATCAGTCTAAATTCCAAGATGTAAGTGTTTTACCATCAAAAGCCTTGGTAAGGTAGCACAGGCATGGTTAAATTACTATGGAATACCACAGTTAGCTGGAAGTAACCACGCACTCAGTGAAAGAAGCTTATTTTTCGGTGTCTTATGTTGAGACAGAGACATGCAAAGAGTAAGCAATAAGTCAGGTGCTGTACATTAAGTGACATACATTCAGCTGAATAGCTGATGTACCTCAGCTTTAAGAAATGGTTTCTGGATATAAAAATTAGATTTGGGGTGCATCTTCAGAGGTGTGCGGGG
>VXAA01002622.1:227175-246421 GCA_013399115.1 Anseranas semipalmata
CCTTGCCTTGCCTTGCCATCAAACTAGACTTGTCCTCAGCTGTGCAATAAAAGGTTGGCTGGTTTCCTATTTTCATATGCATTCATTTACCTTCCTTCCTAATGAAAAATACACAGCACAGGCAATTTGTCTCATATACTTTTTTACCTTCCTTTCTCTACCCAAAATATATTTTATCTCACCTATTGAGGAGTGTAATTATATTTCACTCACTTATAGGAAAGTCCTTGGTAATTCACTGTTGCCTGAGGCTCTCTGAGTTATGCGTCTTTCACTTTCATGACAAAAACATAAAAACGGTGCCTCAGGGGTAATATTTTCATTGGCAAGATGTACCTGGAAAACCATACAGTGCTAAAAATAAAATAAAAATAAAAATAAAGATTAAAAAAAAAAAAAAAAAAAGGATCCTTTCTTAGCCTGGCTTTCTTTCCTGAAATAATTTTGTATCATTTCGGTGATATTCCATGCTGGCAATGTTGTTTCTCCAGGTTAAAATTTGTTTTGTTGTGAAACATAGCCCAACACAGGTGGAGTTTGACTTTTATATTTGAAGGAATAGATACACTATAGCTAAAACCATCTTATTTTTAAGTCAGTAGGCATAACAAGAAAGTTTATCTAGGGATTTGTGCTTCTTCTCTTATTCCTCAAATCTCTACCCGGGTGAAGGCTGCAGGTAAAGCTCTCTGGCAATCTACAGATATAACTGTTTATCAGAAGTTAGAAAATGTCAGTTGGAAAAAGGCAAAATGTTTTGTGAAAACACAGAAATCTTGGTTATTTTTCTTTACAAATTGATAGACAGAAAGCATTCTAATAAGAGCAAAATGGAAATTCTTTAGTAGTTCAAACATAATACTTGATTAATATTTTAGACGTGGCTATCATATATAGTTAATTTGAGATGTTATGCAAAACTTCAAAACTAAACTGGATTCTAAAGACAAATACATTTGAAATTTTATTATATGTGATTTTTAAAAGTTGAAATTCATACATATCCTAAAATATTGATTTTAATTCCTCTGTGGTTCTTGTGCATGTTTAGATGGGCAGAAGCACTCAGCTTTCTACCAGGTTGTGCTTTTTATAAGCAAATCCAAATAATCTGCTTCTTTTATTATTTTGGTCATATTATAGCTTGTTTTCATTCTCTGATGTTTAACACTATATTTTGAGAGCTGTAAGTAGGATAAGGGGTCAAGCATTATTTGGAAAGATTAAAGACAGTCCCCGATTCAAAGAATTGCAATCCATGTAAAATATTATAATAACTATGTTAATAATTATTTTTCCTATGTACTGTCTCATTAATGATCTCGTGTAGAGTCTATCAAGACCAGTATATTGTGTTTACTACAGGAAAAGTGGCAATTCACTATAAAGTTTTACTTCTGTTCTTTCTTCTTTGTTTTCTTAATATGTAATAAGAAATAGTGCAGTAACATATCATAGCTTCTGATTGCTCTCCAGCTGTAGCAGAAGCACTATAGACACAGAATAAAATGTACTGGGAAATGTGGAAAGGGGAAACAAATGAGCCTGGTAGAATTAGATTAGTAAATAGTAGTTAATTTCAGTAACAATCCATTTTGATTTCTAGACCAAACAGATCTATTAGAGAAATCCAATATGTTTTGAGGGAGGTAAGGGTAAACACAGATACAGGCCTAGAGAGTAGGAGTTATTACTTATATTTGAAGAGCTATATGGAGCCATTATCCAAATCAATGGATGTTCTGTAAAAATAAAGAGGCCAGCAATTGTAAGTCCCATTCTTTCAACCAAATCCATGAGGATACTAAAAGCCATCAATACGGACCCAACCACTACATGACAGCAATAATATAAATCCATTGATCAAGAAGACCCTTAAAAAAATTAGTCTGCAAGTAGTATTATACAGTAAATAAATTTGAACTTTAATTACTGTTCGTTTTGCAAATGTTTTCTGTAAAGCTAATGCACTAATATGAAATACAAAAGAGTATTCTGAGGAAATATTTGTCAAGTTTTTATGTAGAGAATATTTTAATTTTGCACTGGAAAACTGATACTAGCAGCCTTAGTCAGATTTAAGGAACAGAAACATATGTGGTGAGGCATGGACCAATTGAGAGTTGCTGTTTTGCTTGTCATGTATTCACAACAAACTCTTCACAAGTCACTAAATTTACTCAGAAAATGACAGAATAGTGAACACACATGGAAAAAAAAACAGAGCCACATCCTTTTCAGATGTCATTTTCAAAGAGAAAGTCAAAGCTTCCCAAGAAAGACATTAATCACAAGTTGTTTGTCCAGCTCCAGGAATCCCAATAGAAAAGGCTTGTCTTTCAGTTTCAGGGGATCATTTTACAGCATTTGAATGACAGGTATAAGAAGAAGTGCTCCTTCTATCACCTTGTGTTATCTAAGGATGAGTAGCACAAGCTCACATGTAGTCGCTAAATATGTCCCAATGGTGTAAACAAATTATTAGAAGCTGTGGATGAAACATGTCTCATTTTGATTATTATTGCAGATACAAAAGGCCAGAGGCCTAAAAGATTTTAAATGAAAGTACACAAGGAAAAACAGAATGAATAAAAAATTCAGTCAATATACGGAATACCTTTCAACCCCAGATGCTGCTGCTTTTTCTCTCCATTCTCCTTCCTCTTCATACCTGCTACTAACCAGATAAGGATTCTTCCTTCATCCCTATGGAAATGTACCAGCTTCCCAGCTTTATTTTCATCTTTGGATTCCCTGGGGCGATGGACATCTTCCTGCCTACAGTGGTGCCAGTGCTGTGCAGAAGGCTGTCATCCCGACATAAGCAGAGCGAGCCCTTGTGGCTGCACTTGCTCTGACTCTGGCAAGCAGTTAATGGATGGAGGATATACTGTCTTGGGGCACTTGAGCTCACTGCAGAGCAGCAGGTGGACAGCAGAACAGTAGGAAAAGAGCATCTACTTGTATTTATTTAAGCTCTGCAATAGGAATGAGGAATAAATCTGAGATCAGTAGGCTGTTGCACCTTCTGCTACCCTGTAAATTATATTCTTGCCAGGCCATTGTGTAAACTCTTTCAGTTTCTTGAGAGATTTCCTGATGGGTCACAGTACTGGAAGTGACAGCCACAGCTATTGGAAATAATGGCCCATAGCTGCAGCAAAAGAGAATTAACGACAGCACTTTTTGTTCAGGATAACAGCCTGGTAATCCGTATCATCACTTCAGAGTAAGTTCATGCAACAAAAGCAAACAAGCAGATATACAGTTTGGGCTTTGAATCAAATAAAATAAAGAATTATTCACATTCTATTATCATTTTTTCCTTTTTTTTTTTTTTCTCTCTCTCCTTTTGAAAGCAAAATAGTACAGATAAAGCTAAGTAGATCTGAATAAGCATCACTGTGTTGTACTATTTAGGTATAGCTCAGAGCAAACACTTTTCTATCACAAGCAGGTAGTTGTGGGACATATTGCTGAAGACCTCACCTTTTTTCTACATGAGAGGTAATATCAGTATACGTGTTTTTTTACACGGTTCTACCAGTAATTTCAATCTTGATTTAAAAACAAGAAAATAATTCTGCATGACACTTTTTCAATATTGCTTTTGATATCCTTTGGTATCTCTCCTACAAGATGCATCAGCTAACACAGTAACTTTATCAGTTATGTAATGCTCTGATTCTGACTCACCTGAATAAACTGTGGCACAGTTCCCTCAGACACTTCAGGTGAAGGAGAAAGCTGTTTTAAATGCAGACAAGAGAAGCCAGGATATTGTCTCTATCAGAAAATTGTAAAGGTATAGATATCTCTCTCGTTGTCTTGTGCCATGCCTGTGAAGCTATGGCATATAGAGCATGAGACGCATTTGGCTTGAAATTCACGCATCTTTAGCTGGGTGTCATCTGCCACCCATCTCTTCAGGCTCCTGTTGTTCTGAGCACAGAGCAGGGGCTCCAGTCAGTGTCGCTGTTCATACAGGTATCTAATTCCTTTTAAAATGGTTGTGGATATTTGTGATAGCTGCAAGGTCTTGGCAAAATCTGGGCATAGGCAGCATTTTGCTGATGTACCTACTCCATTCTACCAATGTTTTCTCCCATTCCCAAACACACACATCTCAATATGCTTTGACATTAGTGTTCTTATCTAAATTTCAACTTTTTATTTTGTGGGTAATTTGCAATATTTAGGTTAAATAACTTGGAAGCCATAAGAATTAGCAAGTAAAGCAATAGCATATCCGCATAACTTGTTTGTTCATCATTAAATACCGTAATCCTTGAGGATTTATTATTCTTATTAAAGCTGAAATGATAAAAGTATACAAACTTCACTTGGGGTTGTGGACTCTTTGTAAAGTTTCAGTCAAATACTAATGGAAATATCCCAGACTAGAAATTAAATAAAACAAAGGTAATAAAGGAATTTCTCCTTTCCTTTGTAAAATGGAGACCTTCTAGTGAAGGAAGCAAATGATTCAAAATAGATGTAAAAATTAATGATAACTATCTGATGCTATTTAAACAGACAATAACCATTAAAAAGGAAGGTTTAACAAATGTGTTTCATCACAAAAATGCATTAACCACTTTTCACAGTCTGGAACCTTCATTGGTCAATAATAGATAATATTTACTCATTCCTGCTGGGGAAACTTTTTTATATATTTAATGGAATACATTGAATGTAGGTTACTATAGTTACAGCAGAATTTCAGAATGAGTTTTGTTTTATCATAATTGCTGCATATTAGTATATAAACAGCTGAACTCCATCTTCCACTGGTAGCACTAATTTGTGCCTAGAGACAATTCTCTCCCCTCAGAAAATTGAACAACAGCTTAAAATATGCTGTAAGTTTGTGGTCCTTCCCAGAGGGAGTGGAAAGTTTCTGCAAGTCAAGCTGTTTGTTGTTTAGAGCCTGGGACTGCTGGGATTGGTAGAACAGAAAGGTGAAGTTGTAAAAATCCATCACCAGCAGTAAACGGAAATTAAAAGTGTTCCCTACCCCACCCAGAACATACTGAATTATAACCATATTACTTCCCATCACCACTGTTTCTGAGCAGGCCTGAACACTAATGAATTTGGCTGGGATTTTTACAGAACCCTAAGAGAGTTTGGAAACTAGTGAAGAATACAACATAGGCTCTATAAAGTTCCTAGTTTTTATCTTCATAAGTGTTTTCTAACATAGAAAACTATTGTTCCCAGGTTACAGAGGCTAGGAAAGAAGAGCTTCTTCGTCATGGATCCCTTACGCATCCCCATAAAGATTAATACTCCTCAGAAAACTGCTTTTTCTTTAGAGAGATGGGTTGTGAAAGTAATTTTTTCCAATGTGAATTATGGGATTTTTAATGTCTCACAGAAATACTGAGAGGCAGGAGATAATAGAATCACAGAAAATGTGTGGGAGAAGTAGAAATCAAACCCAGAAATTAAAAGATCTAGCTGAGATCTTAACTACTATCTCAATGCTCCTTGTGAGGAATTAGACATGCAGGAGTTCCATTGCATTCCCATATTGCTCCATGTTGAGAACTAAGTCAAATGAAACTTCATATAAGACTTCTGTTGAAGTGCTTTAAAAGACAATATGCCTGAAATTGTGGCTGTTATGATTCCCTGGATAGAAGAAAAGTCTTCCAAGACTGGTCAATGACTGACAGCCCAACAAGGTTTCTTCTGTTTCTTTAAAATGTCATGATCCTGCAAGTGAAATGCAAAAGGAAAGACAGTGTGTCATATACAATATGGAAGGACAAGAAACTAATGTCAAGTCAAACATTGCCTTCTCCAGCGTGACAGCGATTGCATGGATCAGTGGATTCCAGAAGACAGTAGTCTTAGACATGCTACATTTTAATGACTATAGTTTTGTAACTAAAGATGACTCAAGTGGCACATTGCATAACAGAAACACTGAAAAAAAAAAAAAAAAAAAGGACAATAACTTAGTAATACTTATTGTTTCCCTTATAGTCACAAAGGGAAATTTTTTCATTAACATTATAAATGCCAAATTACTTTATAAAATCAAACTAAGTCTGACTGGTAGCTTTTCATGAAAACTTATTTTCATATCATATTATTTACTGTTTATGTTTTGGCGGTCACTGTCAACCAAGACAATAAATTAAAACTTCACACCTTGTGGCTTTATCCATGCTCCAGTCTAGGAGGGATATATCTTCACCCTTGAGCTTTTATGGACAGGAGCACCCAAGAAAATAACTATTTTCCTTTCATACATGAACTTAATAGATGTCTACATGTCAGTATTCTCACCAGATGTGAGAATACTCCCTTCTGGTTAAAAGAACAAGGTATGGTAATATACTTGACTCTTCACATCTTAATAGGTTCAAAGGATCCCATACACAAAAAACATTCCTCAAACAATTAGGAATACTGAATACCTTATCTCAAATCCAGGCCTGTCAATAGTTCATCTGGGAAAGGAAGAAAGGTGACATATGTTGGATAAACTGCTATTTTTACCTCATCCAGTTCTGGGGCCCATTTACGTTAAGCTTAGAGTTACAGCTGGCAGAATAAGTGATTTTCGTCATGCACTGGAGAAGAAACAGGTGCTTGTGCCCACCAAGGGTGCCTGTTTATTGCTTTTACTGCATCTTATGAAATTTGGTTCATTTTTCTCCCATTATCCATTCTCATGCTTTTCATCTAGTAATATAAAATACTAGCTACAAAAGTGCATTGAGAGACCAAGTAAGAGTTATGTGTGATAGTGTACAAACATACAGAAAAAGTGAGTCTTTCTCCCCAAATCTTTTAGGCCAAATAGACAAGCTCAAGACAATGAATAGGAAGAAAAAAAGGCAAAATGTCTGTTCAAGGTAACATTGAACAGAAGCAATATCGGGTAGAATGGAGAGCAGTCGATTTCATCTTGTATAGCTCCTTATAGACAGTTTTATGGTGAGTTTTTTTCCTAGCACCTTTGATAAATGCATTTGTTACTAGTTTTCTCCTTTTGCCCATGCCCAAAAATGGACCAGGTCAACCCTTAATTTAATGCTCTAGACATAAGCCTGAGTGACAAAAATGCTTCAGTGCAGGAACTGAATTTGCAACATATTATTGAGATTTTCAGTGTCACTCATCAACTAGCATCCTGCTCTCTAAAAGCTTGGCCCTTTATTTTGAGACCTGAATGAGCCATGGAGCACCACAGAATATATTGAGAGTGTAGGACTTTATCATGGCCATTAATATGCAGGGAATTAGTCGACCAATCTTGTACAAAATCAGAGCTCTCACTCACATCACAAGCCTTCTCCATATTTTTCAGAACTGAGCTCCCATTTCATAGTACTTCTTTTCTTCATAATTATCTTTATATATTTATTTTCTTCTATAAATTCTCCTTCCTTCCTGATAGATAAAAAATAGATAGATTAAAATACTTGTGTATTTTAATGTAGACTATACCAGTAACTTATTTGCTTATCTCCTTCCTTCCTCATCTATGCACAACAAAAATAAAGAGGGGAAGAAATAGACACTGGTAAGCAAGTGTGTCAAGAAGGCACTATTGATAAGAAATAGGGGAGGTAGGGGTTGTCCTTTAAGAGGTATTGAACCATTGACCTTAAGAGTTTTCTATTACAGTCCAGAGAGAAGACGCTAAAGCACCTCACCACAGGAAAGAAATGAGAAATTTTGAGGGCTATTGAGCACCAAATTCTTGTGGTGGCTCAGCAAAATGTTACTTAGAACAGGTGTTCCTGTAATTGTGATACATTGGGGAAGTTTACAGTGTTCAATAGCCCCCCGAGACATACTAATACCTCTCTAATGTCTCTAGAAATGGTGTGTTGGATTGTCAAAGAGTACAGAATAAAACCTCTCTCAAGTCTGGTTGATGATATTTGCAATTCAGCATATGTTTCTTATGTAGCTGGCTTTTCCAGAGGTAAGGAGGACCTTTTGGACTGAGCCCTGAAAGATTCAATGTTACAGCAAGGGACTTTTATTATATCAAAATGCTTGAAGCTACTGTCCTGGAACCTTAACCTTTCTTTTCTCGAAGGGATAAAGAGAGCTTTTATTGCTCCAACAAAACCTCAACAACTTAAGAGATCAACCAGAAGGGCAGGAAATCCCCCATAGGACAGGTGTAATTTTAAGGCTCTAGGCCCATACATAGTGAGAACAGTTGGGAAGCAATCTTTCCCACAGTTTTAAATCCAGATGCTATTATTATAGCGCAAACATAATATGGCCAATTTGCAATTTCAATTAACAATAAACCATAACTATTTAATAAAAATGGAAAACAGATGGTAAAAATAAAATAAAATGCCCGTGGCTATCAAATTTGCTCAAATTAAATGGAGGAACAGGAAAGAAAAGCACATTCAATAAAAAATAATAGAAGAGTTACCAACCCTAAGGAGATCTGGGAGGACTAGAACACAGAAATGACCAGAATGCATTCTCCCAAAATAATTTAAGCATTTTTATACACTTAGAGTTAGTATTTCTTCACTGAAACTTTGACAAATTCTGCAAATAGAAACAAATATGCAAAAAATAAGAAAAGTTTGGTGAAACAATGTGGCAAGTGACACAGCTAGCTATCACTGAGTTCAGCACTGTAGGAGGTGCATGAATCACTGAATGGGCTAGGATCTTTTCATATGTTAAGAAGACAATTTCATTAAATGACAAGGAATGAGGAGGCTAGTTTTTTCACAGTGTCAAGTATGGAGGCTTCATTTTTGTACTTCAGGTGAAGCAGGTACTTGAAGCCGTGACAACCTGCAGTGAGAATGAACTGTAAATAGGCAAGAAACACAACAAGGTCGCAGCTTCTGACCTTTGTGATTATCCAGGGATATTTAACTAGCTGCAAACCATTTCTTTCAAAGAAATGATTCAGTATGGAATTGAATTCAATATGTCATTTCACACTAGAGCTGGGCAAACTATTCATGGAAAACATTTTAGCTAATAAATTAGACCCTTTTTTTGGTTGGCAGATTATTAGCAAAAATATTATGATCCACGTAAATGTGTTCATTTTCTTTAAATCATTGGAGCGCTTTGTACAAATATTTTTCAATCAACTTGTCTGTTACAAACTTGTCATTTAATTATGTCCTTGACTATTCAAACTATTGTTTGTTATTCAAAGGGTGTGATTGGTCATCTAAGTTTCATGGTGGTTTCCCGCACTGTTTGCCTGAAGCTGTAAATGTCCATAAATTCAGTGGGAGAATAGCTGGGACAAATAGCAAATATCTTTGTTCCTAATCAGGTGTCTTTGGTTTTGCGAGTTTATGGGTAAATGAACAGAGAAGAGCCATGCCCAAACAATCCTGCAAACAGAAATACTGGCCAAATGCTCAGTGAACACTCAAAAACATCTCTGGAGGAAACTGCAACTTTAACGCGTCCTTTTAGCCTATAGAGGCACCTGAAACCCATATTGCATGGACCTACAGCCCCTCTTCTTATATTTAAACTGAGCCAAGGTATTTTGCTGCTAATCATATCTCCCACCAAGGACTACTCCTTTTGTCAGTGAACACAGCTGAATTGAAAAGCAGTTCTGGACTTGCCAGAATGGCTGTCAGCTTCTTCCTCATTGTCCAAGCTCAATTTCAGACAAACAGTACCATGATGATATAGCAAGTACTCGATACCAACACTTTCAGCCTCAACAGAGGGAAACAGAACTGACGGTAAGACCCTTAATCAGGATGCATGAACAAGCAAAGATTCAGTTTACTCTTGTAGAGCCATGCTGAGACAAATAAATCTTTCCATAAAGCTACAGAAGCTGAGGGGGGGGAAAAAAAAAAAAAAAGCAGACCCATTTGAGTTCAGAAAGCTTTCCTGTAAAACTCAAAATCTCACATTTTCCAAATAATACATTGCTCTTTCTGAGCCTTTTTTTCATTGCAGTGGTTATGACTTTTGTTGCTGTTTCAGATAATCCTTAAGTATCATACATAAACCAGTGACAAAATGACTGACACGATTCTAGCTAGTCCTATCACAAGGCATGAGCAGCTGTGATTTTGCCCCTCTGCTTCATACAGTATTAAGTATTAAAGAACCCACAGAAGGGCTCAGCCTTCCTATGTACCTTGGAAAGCCACAGATCCTTCAAAGATTTTCATTTTACAGTACCCCAGGCTTCATTCAGTGCAGCCCATCCTGAAATATCCTCTCCTCCAATTAGGCCACTTCTCAGAAGATGGGAAGTAACCTGAGCCTGTAGCTGAGGAGAGACATGCATGGACCTCTCAGTGATAGCCATGGCCCTTGGGTGAGCTGGGTGGTCATGTGTCATCAAATGCAATCTGCAAGCCAAAGAGAAGCCATGCTAGCTGACACATGCCTCATATTCAGAACATGAGTCATGGGAGTTGAATTTACATGTTACCCTGCAACCTGCATTTCATAGTCCTCTGAGATGTTGGAATAAGCACCAGAAATGAATTTAGGGATCCCAGTTTTCCAACTTTTCCCTCAAGCCTATCCATCAATTTCAACCTCAACTACAGCCAGAGGGCAATTTTACACATAGGGAAAGGATGCTGCCCATGGCTGCAGGGCATCAAATGTTGCAAAATCATATGACCAGGAATACTCACAGAATTTTTCACTGTCTTATTCCTAGGTAAGACTTTTAAAAAAACAAAGTACTAACTCTGGATGTCTGGACTCATAGAGATTTTCTTCCTGTTCTGCACTCTCTGTGCAGGATATTTGACTTGATGGGAGTAAGGCAAACACTTATATTTCCATGATGGTAATTTAAGAGGAGAAAAGTTGAATTATACAGCAATATTATAATACCATAATTACCTTAGGACTGTGCCCCATGTTTAACAATAGCTGTCTGCAGTGCCATTAAAATAATGACTTTCAGATTTGCCAAGTCTTTTATTATGACAAAAACCTGGCCACAAAAATCTTTAAGACCATTTTTTTCAATTGGTGTAAATTGATGTACCTCCACTGAAGTCACTGCATGAAGATATGACCTTTATGCTCAAAGGACCCAAAATGTTCAGCAATTAGGTAAGCAGACAGTGCTCCAGTAACATCAGATGTTATGACACATGGATTAAATTTTATACAAAGAAGGTGAAGTTATTTAAATTGATACACTTAAAAGTACAGAAAAGTGTGAACTTAATGTAGTATGTGTATGGAGTGTCTTTCCTTCTTTTTTAGATCTGTTGCAGAAGTACAAGTCAACAATATGTTGTCACACATCTGACTACAAGTAATTCAAAAATGATGATTCTGAGGACAAATCTAGTCTTCTTTTCCAGAACCACCTTTAGCTGCCTCCCATACAGTGACAGCCAGGTGACCATAGCATGTTGCTACACCTTTCTTCTTTTGGAAATATTCCTAAATGTGTCAAAACATAATAGTTTGATTGTCTGAATTTGTCAAGTTTTTTTTTTGATACAGTATCAGCTATATCTATGTCTTTGTTTTTATCAGGTTGCATTTGTCCACCACTCACTCTCCAAGAGGCTGTCCTAACTTTTATATATTCCTGTATTTAATATCAGAGGCAGAGCAGTGATGCGGTGGTCAATGTTGAATTTTCACTGAATTCTCCTATAACTCAGATAGCATATTTCAGTCTTCATAGTTTTCTCCTAAGGCCAGAAGACAAAAAAAATCTTTGACTAAGGTATGCTGGAATCCAGCTAAACTTACTGTTAGTTCACAATAACATCTGAATTCCATCCAAAACTTTTGATTCAATTAACATTGCTTTCCTGCACTCTCAGTGGGAGAAGACAATAAGGACTTCCATGATGCAGCTTTTCCTTTAGCAAAAGTAGTGTTAGGAGTTTCCTCCTCTACTCACTCCCCTGATATCATGCAGCCAGTTTGTGCCATTTGTGGTGAAACTATGAACCTGTCTGGTTTCTTTTTTATTCAGCATTAGTATTTATACCTCTTCATCTCTACCAAATTTGCTTGAAACTAGCCAATAGGTTTAGAAGATACTGAAGAGAGTCTGACAAACTAGTGGAAACACAAAGCCTTCATTTTCTTCAAATGTTAGACTGAAAATCATTTCCTTGCTTCTATTTTTTGTTCCTCTACTTACTCAACAGTCAGAGACATTTATCTCAAGTGTGTTGGGTGGTTTCTTTACTGCTGGGTTCTCACTGCAAGAATTTAAGTTAGACTTCCACAAGCTTAGACATTAGAGTCTATATTTTAATTTTAAATATTCCTACTTGGGTAAAACTTGTTTTGTACCAAATTGTAATGTAAAAATGGCCATAGTGAGTGATAGCCAATGCCTATCTAGCCAAACATCTTCAATCTAAGTTGCAAAACTTTACATCTTTTTCATTTATTCATTCTTCCATTTGTAAACAGAGGCCATTTGTTATACTAGCATACATTTTTGTAAGGCTTAAATGCCACACCAGTGATGCAGTTCACAGTTGGTTTGTATGTACCATCTGGGCTTTGAATACAAAAAGAGGCACCTAGTCTTAATTTTGGAATCATTTGAGGGAGGATCTATTATACGCAGTGTTGGTTTAGTCTGCTTCATGTTTGGAAGGTAATAAGTCAGTAGTATTTCTAGGACTTGGCAGTTGGTGTGCCATCTGGGGTGGTAAA
Organism: Anseranas semipalmata; assembly: GCA_013399115.1. NCBI lineage: Eukaryota > Metazoa > Chordata > Aves > Anseriformes > Anseranatidae > Anseranas > Anseranas semipalmata. The sequence goes on from VXAA01002622.1 coordinate 239,833, forward strand.
AACTCTGCATATGGGAGATAGTACGGTCCCAAATATTTTATCTTTCTACCACATTTCCCACTAAAGGAAACTTTCACTTAAAGAAGCGAAATTCATTACAAGTGTTGTATGCTGCCACAAAGGTGAAATATATATATTGCATATATTTACCCATGCAGTACTTCTCCCTCACAATACACTTATAATATGGCAAGTAAATGTTGTCTCTGATCACCTTAATAGCATTTTTCTCAGCTTCCTCACGTTGTTCTTTTTTACACTTTTCTGCATCACACAAAACTCCTCTCCATCCTTGAGATTTGTACTTTGTTGATATTTGGAGACTACCAGGTACCCTTCTATTTGTCAGTTAAGCGTATATGGAGAGCTATATTATCAGATAGTCTAAGCCTCTTTAATCTGAGGTGTTTTGATACATGTACAAATTCAGTCTTTTTTATCTAGCCTATTACTGTTTATCCATTTTAACATTTCTTCATTTAAAAAATGCATCTGATCATCTGGCTTTCACTTCAGTGTCTTATAGTTCCTTTCATTAATCATTCCAAGAACCCTGTTTGAGTGCCAGAGCTGTATAGACCAGGTCTGTTTCTATGTTCAGAATTAATCTGGTCTTCTGAGATATGACTTTATCATCTTATTTCATGAGGCAAGAATCCTACATATGCACCTGTAATTTCATTTGCACTTTTGTTGCCCTTCCAAGTTATGTCCATTATCTGCCACAATTATATTTTATCTCATCTTTCCCAGATTATTAAATACTTGATATTTGCTTCAAGTACTAGATATTTGCTTCAAATTATGCCAGAGGTGTTGCCTTGCATTTTTATCATTTATTTATTACCTTATCACATCCATCTCTGACACATTATATTATTCTTTCCACATAAAGGCATTCAAAGCCCCTCCCAATTTATGTCACTGGTAAATTTTGTTAATAAGCTGACTCATTCTCCTTTCCAAATCAGGAATGAAGAAGTTAAGTCTTGATTTAGTACCAACATCACAGCGAATATCTATGTATCTCTATTCAACTTGATCCGTCAATATTCTTTGTTTATGGTCTTTGAGCTCATCTTCAATCCATGCGACAGTTCTCCTATTTGTCGATTTGAATTAATTGTATGAGATTTCATGGACACTATATCAAATGCTTTATTGAAGTCAAACTATATTAGGTCTGCCATTTTCCTTTCATTTGCTTATTTGGTAATGCTATCAGAAGAAGCAATCACATTTGTCTGATAAGATTTATTCTCATAAACCATGCTGTTTATTACTTATGGTTCTGTTATCCTCTGGGGGCCTTTCTGTGCCTACAGGGGACAGTCCTTCCACACACTGACTCTGATTTGACAGCTTGCCCCTTGAAAAGAAAACTCATTTAGCAGTATATTATTCTTGGGGCCCAGTACTAAACTGAGGATCTGATCCAGCACTCATCAGTAAGAGTTTCTTCTCTCTATTTCTGTAAACTTTAGGTTAAATCATTGTACAAAAGTTTGGCTTGTTTTTCCCATGTATTATGTATCACACTGTTTTTCCTTGTGGGTTGGAGAAAACCAGTAAAACTAGAAGAATCAAGAGACAGTACACAGTATGTCCCTTTTCTGAATTAACAAAAATACCAGCCACTTCCAGCTAACAGACTCCTAACATTTTGAAAGCTTCATTGCACAGGAAATAAAATTCTAACTGTTGCATATACCGTGGGTTGTTCATGACCATTGCTGTTGCAGTCACCTCACTTTTACCTGACATAGCAGAGATTAAACAAGAGACCTCCAACATAGAAATAGATTAAACAAGATACTTTATAAAGCCCAACTCCATAGATAGAACTGTTAACATGATCACATCTTATTCATTTTGATTTTCAATAGACAGCATCTTTACAGGGAGATGTCTTCACTGCATGTTACTTTGGCAATGCTATTACTACCCTATTTCTAAGACAACAGAGGAGCAATAAATCATGACTAATCTTCCAGTAAGATTGAAAGTGCTCTGTAAAAAAAAAGCAGCATGGCCACCAGTCTGACTGACTAAAGCATGCAGACAGTTTGGGCCAGTTTTGCTGAATTCTATCGTCCACATTGGGTCAGAACAGCAGTCACCTAATGAGGCCCTCCAGCTATCTGTCAACTCCACAGTTTCCTAAAACATATTTCTCCCCAGAGAATCACACCACTGCCCCAACCCTGTACCCTCCAGCCATTGCCCTTCACAGATACATATCTCTTTCTACAGAATTCCATTTCTCACTGTTTTCAATTTTCCCCTTAGGTGAGACAGACAAGAAGAGAAGCAGATTTTCCAGGAACTGTCTTATCCAACATCAGACATCTAAAAGGTAGGTGATGAAGCCCAAATTTTCACCCTAGGCTCTCCTTATTACCAGAAGCTCCTCTGCCTTCTAGGAGACAATCTGATCTGTCCCAGAGGCCTCTTCTGGAATAACATAATCTCCGTCTAGAGTTCAACGTCTCCAAAAGGTGTTCCACTTAAGAGATGACAAAAGAACTTAGAACAATGAACTACATTTTAGATGCCAAAGTTATGGTGCATGAATCCGACACAGTGTCTCATAAAGGCACATAAAAATAATGTCATAAGACAAACTGATTAAGGTCTTTGTGTCCCAGAAGAGCAACTCCTAGTAAATGATCTCAGCTGAGTGTAAGTCTCAAATGACAACATTTACCAGCTGCACAAATTCTGCGGATGTGTCATTAAGGGATGATGTTATAAGACAATCTACCTCATGGTATAAATAGTCATACCTCTATCAATTTCAGGACCCTATTGATTAAGATTTGCTAAGAAGTGATTTGAATGTTTCAAATGTTGTAATGTTCTTCTATTAATAGCATTATTTCTGGCATAGGAACACAGCTGGTCCTCTCCTCTTTTTGTTGATACAGCTGTAGGCACAAAATCAATTTCATTATTTACCCTAAAAATCCCATTAAATGATCACTTGCTTATTTTTTAAAAATATTTTATAAATCTATGTTTTTTTTCCTCTCAAGAGCTTAAACCTACACACTAGAAGAGTTTATTTGTCCACAATTTATCCTGGAAGTGGGTGTGTCGGACAACAAAGTTTCTCTTCCTCTCTTCCATTGTCACTTTCCCTGTTTTTCTCTCTAAAAACAGGACTTATTGTACCTGTCTAGCTTTAGCTCTGAAAATGCATGGGCCAATCTAAAATATATTGCCCTTTCCCCTGAAACAACAATTGACACAATGTAGTCCAGGTCTACTTACATAAGACTGAGAGGTTCGTAGTGATCCATGACCTTGTAAGGCTCATTATTAGATAGATACCAATTTGTCATGCTGTGCCTAGCTATCAGCTTTTCTAGTCACTCACTTCATGCTTCTAGTAGCAAATTATATTTGACTTTCAATTTAAAATCCAGGGTACTTTAATGTAAAACCTCAGTATAATAATGGTGATGAAGCAGCAGGGCATACAATTTGACAGAATGGATTTTTCTAGTTTATTGTGTCAGATTTACTTCCTCCAACCTCCAAAAGGAAGGAAGGAAGGAAGGAAGGAAGGAAGGAAGGAAGGAAGGAAGGAAGGAGAAAAGAAAAGAAAAGAAAAGAAAAGAAAAGAAAAGAAAAGAAAAGAAAAGAAAAGAAAAGAAAAGAAAAGAAAAGAAAAGAAAAGAAAAGAAGAGAAAAGAAAAGAAAAGAAAAGAAAAGAAAAGAAAAGAAAAGAAAAGAAGAGAAAAGAAAAGAAGAGAAAAGAAGAGAAAAGAAAAGAAGAGAAGAGAAAAGAAGAGAAGAGAAAAGAAAAGTAAAGAAGAGAAAAGAAAAAAAGAAGCTATGAATTCATGAATGGAGTTTTTTTATTATTATTTATTTAGAAAAAAATCATACTTCTTTTGCTGTGGTGCTGAATTTTAATACAGGTTATACAATTCCTGTCAGACATAAGTAATGCTGATCTCCTTTGTCTGGATGCCAAGCATCTACTATTAACAGTTATAGATATGTAAACCCTGTTAAAATGGATGTATGTTTGGGGTATTTTTGAACAAGGATTTGTTTTTTGAACAATGCCTTGCAAGGGATACAGGAATGGTGAATCTAACCACATCAAGCAAAACTATACATTTGTTGTAGTATTACATTTTGGTGCTCTGTATTTTTATTGTAGAAACATACCATGACATCAATTTGAATGGTACAATATAGAACATTATGGAACATGCTTAATTTACTTATTCTCTCATTTCTATTTCTATAAGTAGTAAAGATCCTCCACGCATTTAAAATCTGAGCTTCAACTTAAATGTGATTCAGTTCATCTAAAATTGGTCACTCAAAAATTAAGTATCTATGTAAAGTTAATTGTCTAAGCTCTTTGTTGAGCCAATGACACAAAAAGGATACCTCCAAGAATAACTCAGCCAGTGTATCTTAGAGTGGAGTTCATCCCAACCAACTTCAGATTTATAACAGCTATGCATGAACGTTCTCATTGTACCTTTCATCTCTCTTCTTAGCCAACAGAAATAAGCATTTTTAGAGGATCACTCATCTGATTTATCTTATGCACTTATTTTAGGATAAAATTAATTGCCCACTAGGGGTATTCATTCATCCCTAGTGACTATAAAGGAAACTGTTAAGAGTCAATTGATCAGACTTGTATTCCAGCTTCAAGACATATATGTCAGCATAGCTGTTTCCTTAAGCTTCAACTCTCAATATCCTGATAAACTGAATGACCTTCCACTGAAAGACCTGTGTCTTTCCTTTGACTATTGAAAGTTTACTCTAGCTGCTTACTTTTTAAACAGAAAAACAAGGTAACAGATAATAACATTTCCTTCTGAAAACCCACATGTGTAATTCCTGGGCATAAAGGGGTACACTAACAAGTTTTTGCCAGACCTGGGCCTTCAGCTATTGGATTCAAGCATCCTTACACTGAATTGATAACTCTTTGTTTTGTATGTGAAGATTTGTGTCTGAGCTACTGTGTAGTACACCTGACTGAACAAAGCATAACAGATAGGCCTTTAAATAGTAAAAATTTCAAAAAGAAAATCATAGAATCATAGAATAGTTTGCATTGGAAGGGACCTTAAAGATCATCTAATTCTGACCCCCCTGCCATGGGCAGGGACACCTTCTGCTAGACCAGGTTGCTCAAATGATTTAAATGAAACCAAAGGTTGGATTCTAGGTGGTAACAAGCAGTTTTTTCCTAGAAAAAAAAATAACACTGGAACTCCAGAATAGAGAAACTAGTGTTTTTTGAGCCAGGCAGCTTCACTGGAAAGGAGAGAGAAAGTGAAAGCAAAGCTCAGAAGGAGCACATTAAGTGTTTGATTTCATCATTGAAACAAAGCCATTTTGTGTTATTTTACTTTCGGAAAAGTATCCTGGCCTAAGCTTCCATTGAAAAGCCATGGGCCTCCCATCAGGCCTGTAACAAAATTTATAGTGAGTGTGGATAATCTATAGCCTGTCATTTGTACTGTGGTCCATATATAGGTAGGAGCCTATATATGAGCAACTGAATCCCACCTTGTATGTCTACATGTCAGCTAGTCATCCCATGTTTCTTTTACTGTTACAAGGCACTTACAGAGGATAATGCACGTGAGCAGTTCTGGGTGTCTAGTGTAGAATGAGATGAGTTGTTACATAAAGTGCCTAGTTTTCTCCACTGACTGTAAAAGAAGTACTTTGTTGATACCTTGATTTAGTGAGATGACTCTCACCCTCAATCTAATATGTCAAGCTCTTCTGACTTTTTGTATGGTAGAAAAACAAGATGGCAAATATCATCAGTCTGATTTCATAACTCAACCCTCAAAACACCCCAAAGCTCCACATACAAGGACTTTATGTACAAGGAATCAAAAACCTTGAATCTAGAGAAGGTTACGGGGAGAAACAAGAGCAAATATTTTATGTACTGCTAATATCTTAGGCCCTTCCTATAACTGGGAATGTGATAGATGACAATGTCCAGATGATGCTGGGAACTGGACCACAGCCCACCCTACAAAGGAGAGCAAAAATGTCTTAAGCTCTGCCTGTAACTAGGATAAATTTTCTTCTTGACTTCAAATCTGGCAAAATGTTTGATACAAAGCCAGTGATCAAAACTTTTAAACTAAGTAGCTAAGCAACCAGTGTCTGAAAGATGCCTCCTTCTCAGTTCTAACTGAGAAGATAGGAATAAGTACAGTATGTCTGTAGAAGAGGCCAATTTCTGTTGTTCCTGAGAAAGACAGTGGAGGAAAAGTTGTTCATCAAAAGTAGGTAATAAACTCTTCCTTATCCTTGCAGAGAAGCAGCTGAAGCCTTGGTGTATTTGAATTATTCATGTACCATATGAATGAAGTACAACACATTTCTAGTATTTAAACTCATTCTTCACAATATGGGTGTACAGCTCCGTTTACATGAGGATGTTAGTTGTTCTTTATTTTTAGTCTGTCTGTTGTGACTCTCCACACTGTGGATAATTCTATTAACTGGAAGACGTTTGTACCATAGTAGCCAAAAGCAGGCAATGAGAAACAACCTGCAATTATGTATACATATATATATA
>VXAA01002622.1:256431-293362 GCA_013399115.1 Anseranas semipalmata
AAAAGGAATCAACACTGCTGCCTATTTCCAAATGTCTCCCAAGGCCTTATTAAATGTGGCTGTGGCAGCACAAAGAATGTCTTTCTTTAACAGCATATTGCAACATTTAAAAGAGAACAGGTGTGCTGAGGTTGTCAGTCATGAAATTCAGCTTGAACAAAGCAAGTCTTCAGAAGAAGAAACAAGGGAATGAGCTGGTGGATTCAGTGGCAGCTTTGTTACATGAGGGAAAGAAAACTTCTAGTAACAGTTCCTAAATAAGAGGAAAACCGTGTTTTCAAATAATTTTGTAAAATTTACCTTCAGAAAACTCATTAGAAAAATACTCCCTTGGGAACAGGATGAATGTAATCCTAAAGGATGTATCTTTTTATAGCACTAGGGCAGACAAGGAGTTAAGATCCCTCATTTAGGCAACAAGAGACAAGAAGCATTCTTCCGTACCTGAGATAATCAACCATTTTTGTTAAGATTTTGCCCTGTGAAACAAGCAGGTTGCTACCAGCCACATTTCCTCAGATCAAAGGTTATTTTTTGCATGTTTATAACACTCTCAAAAGCAAAAGCTGTGTGAAGGCTGATGCATGGAGCAGAGGCTGCTACAGTGTCCTGTGGTAGTAGTTACTATTCCTGGAGGGAAAACATAATCTCTGCATCAAGATGAAGGCCACTCAGCACTGGTGCCCTACTGACAGTGGTCCCCCAGTTCCTTTTGTGGATTAAAAGAACCCTGAAAAGCCTGCTACCTGGCCAGGTAGCTCACCAACTCCTCTTCCAATCCTGGGACCAGTCCTGGCTGGACACATTTGCAACACTTACCCCAGAAGACCCTACCTTGGCTTTGCCCCAGTAGGGCTGCAGGTAAGTAATAGCATGTGTGAGTATAACCAGTTTCCAGTGGCATTCAAACAATAGCAGGGCATTCTCAGTTAAGTCCCTTTCTTTTTCTTTTTAAATCACTGCATCTGCCCACTGTGGTTCTCCTCTCACGGGCTGTATCCTTACTCTTCCTGAGAGAACTTCCCAGCTGCCAGAACTGGGCAGCGTCTGAGCCCAGACTGCAGGGAGGTGTTCCCACAGGGTTCACATCCACAGTACAACATCTGTCCTTCCTCTCTCCATACAGAGGAAAGGCAGGCATGCATCCTGGGTGGGGATGCACTTCAAAGACTTTCTGGATGATCAGGAGACCAAGACCATAGGTCTAACAAAGCACGCATCAAGAGGAAGTATGAGCTGAAACAACTGAAAATGTAAGCCAAATCTAAATAACCAGAAGGTACGGGCCTGATGCAACAACCTGTTCCTTGACATGGCAGTAAAACCATTAGGGACACATCTATGTGTCAGAGGAGGAATTCTGAGAAATTTTCAAGAAGTAGAGTGTAAAGGAATCTAAACTGCTGCACCTTATACAACTCTGCATATTTTAACCCTCATTTTTTTGTATAACTATTAGTTCTTAACAGCTCTTTCCCCTCCCAGGCTTTCATGTAGACCTTCCTCTGTCTCTTTGCTGAAGGCCTGTCTCCAAGGAGATTCAAAATATAGCCCAGGTCTATCTTTAATTTATCGTGCTGGACCTTATTCCCCCAAAGGTCCAAGTTAGAGCGTACTGTCAACCTCATCTTTACATTTCAGCTCTCGTGCAATATATTCTGCCTTTAATATAGCTTTCATAGCTGTGTATTTGTGATATGGAAATATCTCAGATGAAACCAAATGTTTACAGAAGTTCACTTTGTTACTGTGTAAAATCACTCTCACTTCCCTCTGCCAAGCAGTCCGTGAGGTGAGAACAGGGTTGTTTACCGTACAAATGTATAACCAAGGAGTACAAGAAGCAACAACAGTGGAACAAAATTCAGACCTGAGCACTGGTAGAAGTTGCAAAGAAGTAGGTAAGCAAGCTAATAAAATTTATGATCTAAAGGAAAGGAAACCCTTTTTAGTGACTTGTAAATGTAGAAAATAAAACAGCTTATACTTATTCTAGAATGTTTTTTCTATGTGTCTCTGCACAGTGGCAACAGCTCTGCTGAAGCTTTTATTTAAGACATTGGCAGATTAGTCAAACTGTGGAGTGCTGTAGCTCTGCAGATCCCTGACACCATCTGAAATTATTTCCAGTTCACATACACAATATGTCATGCTGTGTTGCACATACACAGAGGGTATTGAGCATTTTCTATTCTGGGGTCTTCACGTCCTTCAATCTCCACTCTTAGACACACACAGATAAGTTGTCCAGTTATGAAAAATTACATCTTTAGTTACCTTTTTATAGTTAGCTAAGGTGTCTTGGGGATTCGTAATTAATCCTAATTCAAACAGTTTTAATTCTAAAGCAATTCTAAGAAATATTTAAATCATTCTCTGTAGACAGATTCCATATTGATGGCAGATGTTAGATCAGCCATGTACTCAAGGCCAGATCACAGAAGGTCAAAAGTGAAGGGAAATAAAAAAATATCACAGTAGTGATATTAGTAGTATATCACAGGAGTGATATGTTCCATACAGTTTTATCCTGTTTTAAAATATAAAATGTTTAGCAGGGGCTTAAGTTGTTAAGGACCTGAACAGTGCTGCTGGTGTAGTGAAGTTCCATGCTTTCTTTTTTAATTACTTTTATAGAGTCCATACTCTTTGCTCTTTTTACTCAAGTCTGGAAGAAGGATGTGTTCTTTGAGGAGTACCAGATGGTGAAGGTACTGAGTCAACCACATGGTGAAATAGAACTTCTAATATTGTATCATCATGTACGAGAATCCAGTAAAAGCATTGATATGTCACTGTTGAACCGTCAAAAAAGAAAACTATCAAAAGACTGTTCTAACTGTAGCAAACACTGCATTTTAATTAGAAACAACTTTCTTTGTTTCCTACTTTTAAGTTTTTAAGATAGACAACTGGTTTTATTGTAGAAGATTTAAGAATATGTAAGCAAACAATTTTCAAATTTAAAAGAAAAAATCCCAGGTGAGTTTAATTTTCAGACAGATAGTCCTTTGTTTACAAAATTGAATGGAAGCTCCAAATCAGATTTACATTGGAAGTCACATTTCAATTTCAACTATGGAATGAAAATTGTCCTCCATATTTTATTTCCCCCACCAATCCACAAAATGTGTTAACAATCCACTCATAAGATGGTGTCAATAATATAAATATATCACACAGTATATAAGGGAAAATATTACTGCCTCGGTTTGTGAAATCTGTGAAGGATATCTGTATGCCGGTATCTGTGATCTGTTTATGTTACAGTATTTGGTGAACTTCACTTCAAACCGAAGTTTCACTGCAAAAAGAAACTGCAGCAGATAAATTGTGTAACAAGTTCTTTGCATGCACAAGAACTACTAAACAGTCTATTCTTACTAGGGCTCATCACTTTTGTAATCCATCCTGTAGGGGGTCAGTACTAAAATTAAATTATACCTGCCTACCATTCTCAATCTAATCAGGCTGTGAACTGAAAAATAAAACAATTAAAATTAGAGACAGGCCAGCCTCCCACTGTTTATGATCTCATTCTATTTGTGAAGAGTAGGTGGAAATTCACCCGTGGTGAGCATTTGGTTTATGTCAATTTTTCTTGTTATTACAGCTGGGGCTTATTCTGTGAACCGTTTGCAGCTATTTCTGCTAAAAATAGGTGGATACCAATTTAAACTTCCTGGCGATATTTCAAGTCAAAGTATCATTAGTAGATAGTTATTATGCTGCATTTTATTGTAAGAGATCCTGCCATGAAACCAATCTATACAAATATAAATAAAGACAGTTAGAATTACCTTCCAAACGACTCTATTGGAGGTTATTCACATTTGGTTTAGCAAAACAAGTTAAGCTATTTGCAAGAAAAGTTATTAGTTGGAGGAGCACTGAGTTAATGAGACTTCCAAAAATTCCTTATCAGGTTAGACTGTTGTACATAGAGAGAGACTGGGGATCAATTTTGCCTTTTTGCCTCAGTCCTAAATAAGAGAAACTCATAGTTCTCCCTTGGTTTCCAAAGAATATAATTTCCTTGTATCAATCCTCCCTCCTCTGTTGTGCAGTCTCATAACAAAATCATCTTTCCCAAACATATTCCCTCACAAAAAAAAAAAAAAAGAAAAAAAGAAAAAAGAAAAAGTGACAACTAGATACAAAAATCCCTACCATCTAATTACAGCAAGAGATGTGAGAAGACCACAAAATGGTGATTTGGTCACACGTCTGAATGTAGTTTCCTAGCTAACCACCACAGGGTCTACATCCTGGCCTGTGAAGAATAAGTCAGACCCGGTTGCCATTAAAGTTTTCAATAGGAACTTCAGGGAAATTTCTTATATCATTTCCAGATTCTTCATCTTAAATCTACAAGCTCTTAGCATGGATGCAATTGCTCAGAAGTCAGTATTTCATTCCCACCAGTAACCATCTGATGTTATGGTATTTGAATTTTGAGTACCAAAACTTTATTTTAGCTACCCACGGCAAATGGATCTGTCTATAGTTAAAAACATTAACATTTTTAGGAGTGCACAGTGGTGAAATTTTACAAGGCCACTAACAGTGTGTCTGTGAGATGTCATGCTCTGAAAGTCTAGCTGGGTTAACAGCAGTGTCCACAGGTGTATCAGTAAAGAAATTGGATCCAGACCCATTCTCCAGCCCTGAAGACAAGACACAGAACTGCCTTTTAAGAATTGAACCTCTTTGGGCACTTTCTGGGAAACGCTGACTGACACAAGCCAAAACGCTACCTGCTAAACAGTATAGAGAATCATCTACCAGTGCTTGTGTCTGTGCCTTGGTCTAGTTTAGTCTGCCAGCAGTCATAGCCAGAAAATTAGTACATGTATGGCACAAGGCATAGCAGAATTGTTCCTAAGCCCATTAGCCCCATGGAGAAGCAAGGCATGTTAGCAGAATTGGAACCATTACCATAATACCATTACCATAGTAATGGAGTTACATTTCTCCCTGTACTCAGATGAATTCCTTTAGATAATATCCAGTTGAAATAATCCTAAAGCCTCAGACTGATGTTCCTCTAACTCATCTGATTCTAGCTGTCTGAAAGTTAGGGGTCTAGTCTAAATTTATTGTCTAGTTTTCTTTCTCTCTCTCTCAACTCTTCCTGCCTAACTTAACTACCCCTTTTTAGTCTGAAAGGCATCCCTGAATGTCTCTGCCCACCTCTAGCCATGGTCTAGAAGACAACTTTCAGACAATTGAAAGTAGCTGTAATGGGAAGAGAAATGATGTTAAAAAGATCAGAAGAGGAGAATGAAATCAATCTAGCAGCCCAATTCCAAAAGTTACACTGTTAAGTTGGCTTTCAAGAAAGGACTTTAAGTGCTCAAATGTTCAGTCTTTGAGGTCTTAAGGATACACATCTAGTGTGATTAACTTAAATATTTAAGCACAGTGGTTTAGATGTCTTGTTCCAGCAGTGTAGTACATAAAACTGAATTAGATTCCCAGAAGTTGAATACCTAAAATGGGGAAAATTAGGTATCTATTTGGGAACTACAACAGGTGGTAAACTGTTGTTTATATTAGACACGCTCCTTTAACTAGCCGAGTAGAAAAATAACACCTCTGCAAAAAATAGTATTCAAAGATTATCTTCTTCCCTCAGTGCTTTCTTTCTTCCATCCAGGTGCTTACACCATCCACCCTTAAATTGTGTGGCCTGGGTGGTAGGATCTCAGCTACACGTGCAAGCCTAATAATCTTATATCCCCCAAAAAAGTGCTTTACTCATCCTCCACCATTCACCTAAAAGCTGGGATGAGATTAGATTCAGGAAGGATTAGAAGAACAAGAAATCTGAAGCAGACAGAGAAGCAGAGAACCAATGATGTGAATCGATAAGACTCCAGAAAATAGTTGTTGAGGAAAATGGTGTGATTGTATGTTTTGGAAAAAAAAAAAAAAAAAAAAAAAAACATATGCTTCCTAAAGCAATCCAGCAAGGCATAGATGATAAGAGCCAAAAGTGTATAAATTGTGTGAATGAAGGAGTGTTTTGAATGTCTGTTCAGAAAGAGAAGGATCTCAGATATTTTATAGTAGCAGCTATAATAATGCTATTGATATACAGAGAACAATGCTTTCTCATGCAAAGCAAAAGAAGGAAGGTCTAAAATAACCTCCACATTTACAAAAGAGGTCAGTGAGTTTTGCTAGTTACACTGGCAGTGAATTGGCAGCTAGCGGGGTTTTAGAAGAAAAGCAAGGAATTTGATTTTATTTCCACCACACTTCAAGGGAGTCTGAACATACAGAAAGTCTGAAGGGAGACAAGGCAGGCAAGTTTGATGAAGGGAGAGATGACAATGAAGTTGTTGACATGAGTGACTGATGTAAAAACAGTAAATGAAATTTTGTCTTCAGTTGATCTCTTAAAGAGATATCAGTCCCTAACAGAATCCTATGTCTAATGAAAGAAAGGAGAAGGTTTTTCACAAAGGTAGTGGAAGAGCAGCCAGAGATGTAACTGGAAAGCTAACTGTGAACGATCATAATACCCTAAAAAAGGACAGAATACCAAAAAGGCAGATCTGATCAGAAATGTAATGAAGCTTTAGGAAGAGTGTGAGGAATGGGGAGAAAAGGAGGTCAAGGCAGTCTTACTTAGTCTTCCTTTTGAAAGAGTAATTAAGATATTGCACGAAGAAGGTGAAAGGCTAGAAATAAGGAGTGTTTTAAGGTGTCAAAGACTATAATTAAGCTAAGGACAAACACAGGCATGCAACTCAATTCCATGATATTCTGGTTACAGTGAGTGGCAAAGTAATTGATTTTTTTCAATACTATGCTACCAACACAAATTTGCTTTTTGAGTAATTATTTTTTTAAGTTTAAAAATCAGTGGCTCCATTAAATTTATTCTGCTGTCTCCAGTACTGATAACACCATACTTACCTAAAAATATTCAGATGATTTACACAGGCACATGTGTTAATACTCGATCATTTAAAAATTTGAATCATTGTGATGCTATAGCTTACATGTCTACAGTTAAATGATCACTTCATACCTGATAAAGTGGAGTATAAAGCCATGAAACTGGAAGTTTTACTCTTTTTGTTTCACTAAGAGACCATGTGCAATTGAAAGTTACTGTACAATGTGCAAAACAGGAGGGACTCATGCCACTTGTACCAAAATGAGATTCCAAAAGACTGATGAGCTATATTTTTTAAAAGGATGGAAAAGGCCTAAAGAATACTATAAATGTATGTTCATTCTGCAAATGACTGACATAAGCCATAAAAAAATTTAGTTCCATAAATTAAGGGTGCCCCTAGACATACTATTACAAGTAATTCACACTCTTGAAAGAGGTTGCAAGAGAAACTCAATTGTTCAGCTCCATCTTGATTCTTCCAGACTTCAGTCACTGAAGACAGATTCTAACTGTCAAACATCAAGAAGTGACAGTTTTGCCTTGGATATTCGTTACCCATCACCTGCCCAAAACTTTTGGCAGTCTGATATGAAGGGAGCCAATTCTGCAAGATACTAAACCAAAACAAAACCACCTACCCCCAACTTAAAATACAGCCCCACTAATTTCAGCCCGATGTTACACCTTAACAACTCCCACATAACTCTTCTCTTAGAGTTTCAACAGCTGGATCACCCCTCCAGAGATACTGTTTCCTATCATTCAGTTTTATCAAAATGCATCCTCCTAGGTTAATACCTTTTTATCCTCATTCCTTTTCCTTCTGCAAGCACTTTACATTAATAACATTATAACTCTTGATAAACCTGATAAGTAAGTTACTTTTAAGGAATTGCAAATCTACATATAGCTATTTGGCAACAATATGTTGTGTTTATTTGTTAGAGAACAAAATAATGGCCAGTGAATTCCACTGCCAGTGGCAGTCAAAACTTCTTTAATACACCTCCATTTCTGCATTAGTTTAGGGTGAAACACAACCAAATCTCTTCCAGACAAAAGGCGCTTCTGTCAGTGGACTGTTTCACTGAGATAAGAATAAAGGAAAAATAAGTCTGTATGCTTTTAGCACAGATTGTTTACCTTGTGATAGATGTAGGCAAGTCTATCACTGGGGAAAGTTGCATTTCAGTTGACATGATTGAAAAGTATATTAAATCTTTTTTTCCTTTTTTTTTTAAAAAACAAACTATGATCAGAATTAACTGTTTCTGTTAAATCCTGTTTCAATGCATTGACCTGTGCTTTCTGTCTTTCTTTCTTTCTTTTTTTTTCAATATTTCTGTAACCATGAAATACACTCTTTGATACCAGCTCAGTATCAGATTTTAGCAATTACACAGTCATTTCTCTTCACTGACAGGGAAAGTCACAGGACATAGCTGCCATTTACTTTATTGAGACCAGGAGATGAACTACTTTGTCTGACGAGATCCAGCCTGGAGAGTCTTCTGTGTTGTCTCTGTTATTCACCTTTTGCAGACAAAGTAATACCACACTTCCATGCAAGGGTGGCCAATACTCTAAAGAATAGCCTCTGTTCTTCCTAAGCACCAGCAACATGTACAGCAACATTTCTGTTGAAAATAAGGATAATCCCTGCTTGAAAGGTTAGGAAGCTCTTAGACTTCCAAATTCAGAGATCTCAGACTTAAACGTCGATACTCAATCCTGCAAACATGCTTAAAATTTTACATACATGAGTTCTGTTGGTTTCAGTGGTATTACTGTTTTTAAAGTAAGCATATGAATATGGCTTTGTGTAATCAGGGTTTAAACAGATCAAATGGTGAAGTTGAGAAAAATGTGGTAAGCTGAGAAAAAGCATAGGTTCTGAATTAAATGTGTAGATACATGGAAGACCATTCAGATATTTTGTGATGGAGCATGCACGTGTGAGCATTGACTGAAACATATCACTATGTTATCCAGCTCCGGTGACCAGCCAGCTATGTCTAACTGCTAGGAAGAGCAGTTTCAAGAAGAATCCAACCCATCTGGTGTAGATCTTGACCAAAAATGCTCACAAGGTGGACAGTGGACACTGAAGTGGACACTTAAAGAACATAGCTTTCAATGCCTACCAAGTGTTTCTTGAGTATGTGTAAACAGAGATTTTTCATGGATGTAGAACTAAGCAAATGTCATGTTTCCAACACCTAGGAAAATCCTACTGCTTAATTTCAAATCTCTGCTCCAATATATTACCAAAACTCCCCTGATAAAATCTAGGAGATTTTAAAAGGAACGGGACAATATATTTTCTTAGCCCTTTGCAGAGGTTTTACTATTACTGTATGTTTCCTCTAAAACATCAGCTTAACATACACACCAGTCATGGAAATACTGGAGTCAAGCAGTAACAGTTTGGTGAAGTTGTAAGGAAAGGAAAGCTTAGTGTTTTTAAAAGTATACCATGTACTCATTATTATAGCCAAACCATCTGCATCACATATAAAAATTATGTTTCCCCTAGGTTTCATAGAAGAAGCAAGGATCAGACTGAAAGATCTTTATGGAGATTCCTGCCTTGTACAGGACATTTGACAAAGCTTAAAGTAATGAAGGTAGGAACCTGTCCAGTGATTACAACTAGTGCTATGGCACAAACAAAGAGAAGAAAGAACATTTACAGGAAAAACTTGTTATTATCTGACTAATAGCAAGACTGGAAGTTTTAGTAATACAAGGATTTTTCTGTCTGTAGTCATAGTCACTATCGCAATTTGGAGAGCACTTTGCGAAGTCAACACACAAAGTCAATTCAGCCTTCTATTCTCAAGTTTTATTTGAAATACACATTCAATAAGGCAAAACTTCCAATGATTTCACAGACAGTTTTACTTGACTAAGGCACTAGAAGTTGGACTATGCTAATTACTTGGAGCCTGAATTGTACTACTAAACACTAGCCTGAGCTACTATATCACTAGACTAGTTTTGTGGCTCTCTGATACTGCAGTATTACAAAACAAATAGTTTTCGTATGGATTTGATAGTGTGACATTTAATAAAATGTAGTACGCTATAGTTCACTTAAAATATATTTAACATCATTCAAAATGATAAGGGGGCAGTTTGTCAAAGAGTTTTTTTCATATGTTGCTGGACTGCAGCAGAACAAATGAACAAGAAACTTCTTCCAGTATCTTGCAGTTGCTCATATTGTGGTGTGTATATTGCATGGTATATATCTGTCTTCAACAGAACATAGGCCAGATAAAATCCTGTCTCTAATAAAATATCTGTTCCCTGTGCAAAATGTTTCCTAATGATGGAAGAGTAGGCTGCTGTGTATAGAGAAAATATTGGCTTACCAATCAACCATCTGGTGTACAGTGGGAATGGTCTGAGTAGCTTTCTCAGTTGGAACATTTGGAAAATGAATATACTGTTGCTAGAGCTCAGACTGTTGGCCATGATGTTTGTGATAATGTTGTTGATTTACCAGATGTCCTGCAAATTCCTGGTGTGGTAGTGTTTCCTGCTCCTACTGAAGTCTTCATTATGTGGTGGGTTTATGATTGCAGTCATTTCTCACAGAGTAGGAGGGAGCTGGGAAATGTGTCCAAGCACAGCATGGAATCCATCATCCACTTGCCATTCAGTTTGGAAATCAAAATCTATACCAACATGTTGCTTCTAGATCTCTAAAAATTACATGGGAATACATGTACAGACTTGACTAATACCACTGGCATCATTTACCATTTTTCTAAATCATGCAATGCCCAATGCAGATGCTTGCACACCTGTCCTCATATAAGCATTCCCAGCCTTTTTCCTACTTTTGAACTAGCAGGCAGGAATACAAATGGAAGTACTAAATGCTGTGTTCGCTCATGCCCAGGAAGTGTATCTGAGCTTTGAATAAGTATGCTTCACCACTCTGTTCCTTTTCTGTTAAACTAGGTTAATGAAGATAATATATGATGTACAGCTGAGCATCTAGGCTTTGACTTAAGAAATTAACTCGTCTCTTTTACTTTCAAAATGAATAAGCATATGTGCTGTTTTCACTTTTTTCTTCATGTATTCAGTTCATAGATGAGCCAAATGAATGCCCTTAGATCACAAGTGTGATGTAGACCAAAGCACATACACGCGGCAAGTGTATTTTGCAAGACATGCAAATGCGTCAGTCTATTGTTACTCAGATCCTGACATGCTCACCATTCTTGTCTTCATGGTGTGAACACTGCTTAGTCACTATACTTCAACCATAATGGCACCTTGCAGGCTTGAAGGAAAAATGGTTGTCATTGGTTAGGAAAAAAAAAAAAAAAAGATTTAAAAACCTCAGGTTAGCTCTGGAACAAAAATAAATAAATAAACAAACAAGAAACATAAGTATGGAAAGTATATAAACACCATTTACAGATTTAACATGTAGAAAACATTTTGTTCATCCTTCACTATATTTTGATTGCAGTACAAATGTTTAGGAGTTAAATTACTAACTTTAATTTAAGCAAGTTACATCACCAAAGTACTAAAATCCTGAAGTACCTAATGGATATTTAGAAGATGAACTCATCCTTGCCACATGCATCCCAAGGTATAAAGCACAGCTTGGTTGAACATCAGAATTAAGCATTAATATTTGTCAGTGGTGTGTAATGAGCAGGCGAGCTGCTGTAGAGAGACGTGGTTCAAGCAACATTGTTTTCTGCACACCACAGGACTGCGATAAGTACAAATAAGCCTGGTTTTGGCAGATATTTGGGGGAATTTTGGGAAATTCATTTAAAAAAATGCCAGCACATCTGTGATTAGGTGTATACAAATGCCCACAAATTCTTGTACGAGATGCTTGGTATTCCAGATTAACTATACCACAGCATGAGTAAATAATTTGCCTCACAGCTCAATACTTTCTTTACAGGTAGAGGAGTGAATTCTGTGCTACTGGGCAAATAAAAAAAAAAAAAATCCAGAAAAAACAAGATTATTCATACTTTGTGCAAGAAGGCATCTTTTTCTATGCATGAAAATAGATTCTAGGCTATATGTTGACTATGGGTTATTAATCTCAAAACAAAAAATAGCATAGTATATATTGCTTGTGTCATTTCCACATTCAGAAGCAGGCAGTGTTTCTGAGAGTTATCCAAATCTCTTATGAAGGTGCATAGGCTTTCTCATGAAAGTTTCAGCAACACTTTACTCAGATAGATTGGAAAACCCTCTTTCGTTCTCATAATGTCTATCTCCAGGCTATCCATATCCAGCTAGAGCAAGAAACTATAAAGCAGGTTATGTCAGTGAGAGCAAATTTTACAAAGCCTCTCTTGTAAAGGAAACTGAAGACAGAAAAATGTTTAATTTGTACCGAAGAAATGCTAATTCCACATGGCTGATCCCACCGACTTTGCCCTGTATGAGATCTCTCATTCCTCAACTCACTGCCAAGAGCTGTCTTTTAGCACATGTAATTTTCACCTGTATTCTGGATTCTTCCCAGGTGAGCTTCTTCACACAAAAATATGACAGAGGCATCATGCAGCTGCTACTGCTCAGAGTCCCTGATTAGCTAACTAGGAACATCCAGGTGGGAACCTGCAAACAACTATACATTTTATTAGGGCTCAGTCTATATATCATTCTTGAAAGGTGTTGCTTCAGCTCAGAGAATCAGTGGTAACATGATGAAATGGTCACTTGAAGACCTGTCCCAGGTGATTTGGATGAGCAACTCACATCAGCGCAGCCCTCTCAAAAGTGATGTTTACAAGGCTGTTATGATCAGCAATTTCCAAGCTGTTTCCAATTGTGACTGCACTTCCAGTTGAGATACACTTGCAGAAACAATTTAATTTCTTTCAGATGAATGCTCCTTCTCACAATGATTATCTATGGAATTGCTGCCTCTGCTGCATCCCACTCCATAACATTGTCAGTAGGTAAGACTGAGGCAAAAAAAAGAAAAAAGAGAAAAAGTTCACAGTTTTGATATGCTAACTATTATAAGTCTGGCTGTGTTTAAAATGTTGTTGACTCAAATAACTCCAACCCCTACCCCTCTGCTGGCAGACATCACCTCCGTAACAAAATTTGCAAAAAAGAGGAAAAAAAAAAATTAAATTCTTAGCCTGATTTGCTTTAGTTCAAACTGCTGATGAGGGTAGATTTAAATAAAAAGTCAGAATGTACAGCCGAGCAGGTGGGGTGGTGGCAATTCCTTTGTATGAACTTCCATGAGGGTTGTGATGTTCTCTGGCAGAGAGGTAGGACAGACAACCGAGGACAGTAAGATCTTAAATTATACCACCAGGACTTGCCAGAGTTTTTATGTTACACTTCTTGCACAACAGCAGTTTCCATTCAACAACAAAGCAATCTAGAAGTTAAATATCCAGACTTCTTAATGGCAAATCCATTAACCCTTAACCTGTCTCTTAAGGAGAAGAAGTTAAAAAAAAAAAGAAAGAAAGAAAGAAAGAAAAAGGAAAAAGTAAAAAATTTCAGTAAGCATTGAAATTGGGTTCAACCATTCAACCTGGTTTTATGAAACCAAGTTGTTCATTTAATCAACTCCTGTTTGGAGACAATTTGCATCTCACCTTACTTCATCCCTAGTTTGGGGTCAGTTCCTTTTCTTTCTGAATTGACTTTCTCATTCCCAATGCTTTCTTCAAATGTAATGAATTTCATGCTTATTTCCCAAAGGAAATATTTTTCCCAGAAGCTGTATGTACAGCAAATGGACCATAATACATTTATGAATTGTGTCCTTAGTAGTTCTTGAGTTGATAAAGCATTTAATAGCATTAAGTTTAATCATTCTGGGTAATTGTAAGTTGTACATTGCCTGCTGGGACTCCAGACTTTTAGATAAATCATAAATCTTTTTCTAGATATTGCAGATGGTTGCCTTTTTCTCTTCATCATTAAGTTATGGGGCTGATGGAGATCAGCTGCTTCACTTTGTAAATGGCTAGTGTTCTCTCACCTGCTCTGCATGACTACTGAACTGAGGTATGTTGTGACAATCTGCCTGCTCTTCCCTGTTCAGATTAATGAATACAGCTTTAACTGTTAATTCAAAGGCAGCCAAGCTTATATCCAACAATTAGAGTGCAAGCTCCCTATTCAGATAGTGTATGTGTAATTTGGCATGTTTTTTTTTTTATACGAGTTTGGGGTTAAAGTGTGTTTCTGCTCTAAAAGTGACTTTGTAAGAACAGCTTCAAGATTCAGAGGGCTCTGTGTTTATTTTCCCTCAGAGACATCCAAGGGAAATTCACTCATTTTGCACACACAGATGTTTTTGTTCTAACTGCCGGCCTGCAGATTCAACCTCAGCTTGGAATTAAAAATCAGTCTTCCTTCCACTCCATGCATTGTTTCCAGTAATAAATATACCACAGTCCATATTTTACCCTTAGTTACAGCTGAGCAAGCCCATTGAAAAAAATAAAATAAAAATTCACTGTGATGGTTGCACACATCAATCTCAAGGGATAGTAAGTGCCCATCCCTGCAGCAGGCAGGGGCCTTGGCTGAGTGGCATGGGCTGGGATGAATCTCTAAAAAAACTCTTCTTCCTCAATCCTGAGCGCACATAGAAAACTCTTTTCACCATACACTGATATAAATAGGCTTCCCAATGTTTGCCTAAATAGTAAACACTCATTCATTTATGACAGCACTTCAGTCACAGATAGGTTCCACAAATGTCAGAAGTAAACCCTTCCAGCTAGTGTGACACATTTTTCTCTCTTTCTCACCCTCTTTATCCCACCTTCACTCTGAAATGTGGAATCAGACTTTGAAATACCAGTTTGATTAAGGTTGTCAGGGATTTTACACATTGAGTGGAAAGGGTTTATTTATGCATTGGAACAGAACTATCAGTTTTGCAAAGCATGACTCAGAAGATCTGGATCCAGTCCTTAGTTCTCTTTCTAGCTTCCATGGACTAATTATTTTGCTATAAAATGGCAACAATAACACTCCATTTTCATCAAAACTGTTCAAAACTTGTCTCATCCAACAGATGAACAGATGAGCTGCCACTGCAGATCTTAATCTCAGCTGATGTCTCCAGAATGTTACATAAATATATAAGGTAACAAGTGGATACTTTTTGTTCTAGATCTAGAATGGATCTCCATAGCTTTGTTGAATTACTCCAATATATAAAATTTCTCTCCATCTGAACAATAAGCTTCATAAAGTATGGTTATATCCTGGCAAACAAGACACCTTTAAATTCCAGAGACCACTCTGGAATAAACCAACAAGTAATAGAAGAACAAGACAAGAAAGAAAGAAATGTTAATGCCAATGTAAATATCTGAAAAGCCAGCGACTTCGCTATGTGACTGTCACCTTCTGCCATCTTTTATTTAGTGGACCTTATATTAGGAGGAGATCTTGGGTCAGAGAGTTGTTAAAACATTACTATGATAGGATAATGAATATCAGAATTTTTTTTACCTTCAAATTTTTTTACACTTTTACATATCTTTTGGAACAATTTGATTCAGACTACCTGTTTCAGATGCTAGGAGGAATTATGATTTAAAATGCATGTCCAACTGAGTTGAGTTGAAGGTTGCTGTTCTGAATTGCTGCTGGAGAGAGAGGTGCTTAAAGTCTGATGAGGGTCGCACTTGACAGAAAAAAAGGCAGTCCGAAACAAGTCCAGTGTGTTTATGATGGCTTTGCATTGGTTGTTAAACACTCCCTCTGTCTTCCCCTCAACAGACATTAAAGCTTGAATTACTACTATGAAACAGCTAACAAATGGAAAGGAGACCATTTGATGAACAAATGCTATCAATTCTTCAGGTTTTTGTCAAAATTCAGAAGCTGATACCTAAGTAAAATGCAAATTCACAAACATTAAAATGCAGTCAGTGGCATGCACATATTAGGATATCAGGATTTTTCAAGCAGACCCAGAACAAGCATGCTGAATTTATACAGCCCAAGTCCTTGTAGCATTAACGTTGCCTAATTAGTGAGATGTCATCAACTAAACAGCCTAAAGGAAAATATTTTACGCCAAAATCTCAGCACTGACACCTGGATTTATTTCAGAGCCCTTCTTTTTTTCTCTCTCTCCCAACCTGCTAGCATGCAGGGCTAGGCTTTCAAAGGGCTATGCATCTTACTGAAGCAAGCCCACGTAGCTTTAGTATTAAAAGGTGGACAAGGCTGGAAGGCAGCAGTCACCAGCTCTAGAGGGATGGCTGCACTTATGACACAACACCCTGACCTGAGACCTCGCCAATCTGCCCCTGCTTGCTCTTGCTTTCTCTGGCAGACACAAGTTTAATGCCATGTCTCTGTGGTTTTCCAGAAGGAAAAAAAAATAAATAAAATAGGGCTGTGTTAGAAGTCAATAGTCCACTTTCACAGCTACACTGCAACTAAATGTAATCTTTCTCCTCCTGTGTGACAACCTTTTTGTGCATTAGATTGGAAGAGGCTGTTCCTGCCACGTCCAACATCATGCTGACTTCAATGACTTTATAAACACAGCCCAAGTTATTAACAGCACACACACATGCCTGTGAACGGGGGCAGCACTTAGACGTGTGTATTGTTGGTAGCGGGGCACTGTCAAGGTTTAATCAGGTCAGGTCACTCTCTATTTCATCCCTGAACTGCCACGATAGATCTGAGTTAGGCAGCTGGGCATTCACGATGGGGATGTCTTCCAAATAGTTTTCATTACCACTTCATTTCGCACCCTCGGAGGAGTCTCTGAAAAGCCCTGTCTTTTTCACCTGAAATGGCTGTAACACTGCCAGCCTATTTGCTCCAACTTTGTCTTTAATAAGGTCTTAAAAACCCACTTCTTTGAGGCTCCATGAAAAGAGTAACCTTAACAGAGAACACAGCTTTTTGTCGGAGCAAAATCCACTTGAAACCCTTGTTCTGCCTCCACTGAATGCAAAGTGTTAGTTCTAAGGGAAGGGAGAGATATACACATTTTTAATATGATAATATGTTTCCAATCAAGCTTTACAAGATCCTACACAGCATGGTTAGCAGCAGAGCGCTGAGTGTTGCTGCCAGAAAAGAAACATGCTTTTTAATTATTATTTATTCTTCCTGTTCTTTCTCTTTTCCCTTTCAAAGAATAAAAGACTTGTGTAGAGAGGGAGGGGAGAGGAAGAGAAGACAGAGTCTGCAAAATATTCCCCCAAACACACCAGCCAGTTAAAGCATATGAACGTGTAGACAATAAAGTTCACACTAGACAGCTAATGAAGCTGGGAAAAAAAATGTGAATTGGAACATAATGAAAAATTCATACTTTCAGTGCATGAAAAATAAGTGAATGCCCTTTAATTGTTCAGTTTACTTGCAGAAAGGACAGCTTGGATAAATTGAAAAATTATTCTGGTTTGTTAAAAACTCTACAACTTGTGCTAAATTCTTTAGCCCTGCTGGACATGTGAACATGTGAGGGTATGAACCACCACAGTCTGTCTGGTGGCCCACAAGCCCAGCCTGACTTGCAGGAGGTTCTTTGAGGAGACAGGGAGCAATGGTGTGAATATTAAGCTGGACTCCTCCTCCTCCACTGGCTCATGGGTTGTGACAGAAGGTGAGGTGGCTGCTGGAGAGCTGAGGGGTGGGAAATTGGGAGCTGCAGTTGGAGAGAGGGAAAATAAATTGACGCTCTGCGGGAGGGACTAGTGAAGAAGGATTGTTCCTGTGGGGAGTTGATGGATGGAAGATTGTTGGTGATAGATCCTCCATCTTCCATGGGCAAGAAAAAGGACAAATTCAGGGGGAAGACAGGTTTCTTACAAGGTTTTAGCTGTGCCGCTCATGCCACTGCTTCTGCTGATGGACATAAAGAAGATTCCGCCCACAGGGAATATTCCAGGAGGGCCCTCTGTCAATCTGCGGGAAAGTCTTCTTGTTTCATTTTCCATCAGTGTAGCACCTCTCTCCCTTTCTCCATGCTCTTTTGCCATGAGCATAAACCTTTTTTAGTCTGCCTTTCTAACCATGGTGGGAAAGGAGGCAGGTAGCTCTGGAGGAGCCAATGCCAGCTGCAAGTCTGTAGTTTGAGAAAGACTATAGTTGAATTGGTTAGTGGGACCCTCGTGCATGGAGAGGCTGAGGTGGGAGGAAAGGGGTGGGAGAAAGGCAGGAAAGTCTGACAAGAAGCTGCAAGCAAGTGGAGAACTATGAGTAGCTGTACAAGGAGGCCGTCTTTGCTTTCTCTGTGTTCAGATGGCTCCCATTTGGCTCCTTGCACTACTGAGCAGATTTTAGTACCTATGCTCCTGTCCCTGCCTGGCATCAGTATCCTTGAAGACCCTTTGCTTGTTGAATGTTTACTTCTGTGGATCTGTATGTGTTTTGGACAGCATTTATGTGGTGTCTTTCATCGATAAAGCACTTGACAAAAGCTTGACTAAACCCCCAAATAGGATCGCTTTCATTTAAAAGTGAAAGTTTTAAAGTGTAAGTTAAGAAGGAGAAGGAGAAGGAGAAATGACTACAGAAGCTCCCAAATGAAATTTATGTCAGAGCCAGAACCTGTGGATCCCCTCTGTACTACTCTGTACAGATCTCCAAACACACATTCACTGTGACAAGGCACCCTAGCGCTATTCAATGTTCACATTGCATCAGCTGAGTTTCTCACCACAGGAACTGAAGATTCATGATTTTTTTTAAGAAATGTGATAGGGTCACTATGAATTCAATTATAACCCCACTGAACAAGAAGCTTTCCATTGATGTTAAGGTTAAAGATTTTGTATGAGATCTTCAAAAATGACTAATCATGGAGTGGCTGAAATGAATTTACCTTGGTTTTGTACTGGAAGTACAATAATTTGTCGCAAGCGGGTTTTATGTCCTCTTCACGGTGAACAGTGCAGCAAAGTAACTCTTTTAAGCAGCTTGTAGTGACACAAATGGGCAAAAAATGTCTCCATTCTGGCATTCTTGGGCATTTTTTTTAATGACAGTCTAAAATGCCAAGTGAATTGTTTCAATTTCACAGCCATTAGCAGAAGAAAAGACCAAGTAGGTCAAGACTGTCACGTTAGAAGCACTTAAATAAATAATAGTAAGAGTCTGACACCCGACAAAAGGAGGATTTTTCCCTTTAGCACATCTACTAGTTCTCTGTTGAGTCTAGTTTGAACATGCTATAATTAAAACACAGCACAGTCTGAAGTCAGTGAAGTTACAGCAAGGGAAATTTGCCCATTATTTTCCAAGCAGATAATCATCAGTTATCATTAGTCAACCTATTCAGGCAGTAGGCAACATAGATGGATTCGTTTTAGATCATGTACATGCATTTGCTCTTTTTATTTCTACAGAAGGAAAAAAAGAAATTAAATTCTATGAACTACTACAGTCAAATTTCAGTCATGTACAGGACAGCAAAGCAGAGCTTTGTAAAAGCTGATATGTTGGCATGTAGAGACTTTCTTTTAGAAAAATCTAAACTTTTTGCTGATAACAACATGACAGCACATCCTTAATTTCGTTCAAACCTCTACAGAAACTAAGACTACACAGACTCATCAAGAGAATATACAAGATACACTGAACTAGCAATAAAAAGAAAAATGTGACTCTACATATAGGCTTTTTCACACACTATTATATCTTTCAGTTGTCATCATTAACTCCAATTCTAGAAATGTCTTGTTGTTCTGTTGCCTTTGAAAAATGGATACAGTGATTAGGATAGATTCTACTTGGATATACTGAAAAAATTTCCATGACAGGTATATGCTTTTTTCAGTATGTTTTTTCTACATGTTTTCATCATTATAATGATTGAATTTGAAAATTTACACATCTCTAGAGGAAAAAAAAAAAAAAAAAAAAAGCCCAACCTAAAATCTGTAAATTGTTTTCCCAAGGCAATTAGAATGAAACTCAAAACTGGAAGACTAGTAACAACAGAGCTTTACATATTTGTATAAAAGATGAACCCTTCTGCCTGTTCACTGTTTATCAGCAAAGGAAATAGAGAGAGATATAGGACTGCAACCTCGGAAAACTGATAATGACTTTTGCTTCATGATATCAGGTGGCTCTTTTAAAAATAACAACAGCTACAACAAAACCAAGCTAGGATAGCATGGCAGCACAAGTTATACAGAAGAAAATAATGTGGTATAGTTGATACTGAAGGATACCTATCCTTTGCAAACTGAGTGATGTAACTGTGTCAACTGACAGCCAACTTTGTACTGATTTCCTTGACATATAAAAGGCAATGATTCGGTGACTGTCAGTTTATGTGCATCCGTTTTGAATGAATAGTATCATTCATCCACTTCATAATAGGGATCCTGTTGTGAATAATATAATAAGCATGTGCAAGATAAAACCCATCAGAAGAGAACATGTCAGTCAGAGAGATAAATATGCTGATTTGCTCACTCCTCCCCCCCCACCCAAAACAAGATAAAGCACATATAAAGAAAAATGGAGATGTTTCCACACCAGGTAACAAGTTTTAAGATCACAATAACATGCACAAACAATTTCCAGTTGAGACAAACTAAGTGCTTCTCCTGTATTAATCTACAATGTGGTACCGGTGTTGATTGGCTGATCTTTGTAGTGTGCTGCCATAATAAGTCACGACAATTGCAAAAGGCTCGACAAAGCCTAAATCGAATGAACCTATCAATTGGTAGGGAATTCCACCCGAAAAATGCATTGGAGCAATATTATTTTCTTTTTTTTTAAACCTAAATTTTTTAATGCAGTCTGTAGCTAACAGTTGTGGTACTGGGCCAATGTCTGCTGCATGCAAAGGTTCCAGAAGAGAAATTAACAGCATGGAAACTGAATAGAAACCATGACACTGTTACTCTTTCCGATGCCAAACAGTGGCACTTGACTGCATGGATGTGATTCTGTTGCATAAACATAGGCACTCAATGCCATCTGAAACATCCCAACATTTTCTAACATCCACTCAGGGCTAGCAGGCAGGACAGGCAGATCAATGCTTTCCTGAGCTTCAGCTGCTGCTCTGGAAGGGCATGAGTCCCTGTAGGGTTTGCACCACAGCTGTTAGCCCAGGATCAGATACTCTATAGCATTTCAAATGGTTCTAAATACCTGCGTTCAGACAACTGACTTCATCCTTACTGCCTAAAATCGGATCCTAAGGCCTGCAAACTAGCAGAAAGCTACTGGGTCCAAGTCTGTAAATTTCTTTTAACAGCCAGTTCATTCCCCTCTTCTGAGCTCTTTACATCCCTGTATGTAAGCTATTATGTTTACTGTGGTATTATGAGATTAATGCTACTGATCCTGCTGAAGTCCCAAAGTAGTTTTGCTACACATAACCTTTTGATGTAAAATAATTCTGACGAGCTGTACCCCTGACTAAGCAAGATGATATAATGTAGCCTATCCATTATACAGTACTACCATAAATTGACAGACATGTATCTGTTTAACTTTATTCACATGAACTTAATGAATCCTTTTTCTTCCTGTTTTAACAGTTGGCAGAATATGATCCTGAACTGCTAGGTCTTATGCTCCCTTGTGGTACCTCCCTTCCTCATTCCCAGGATTGTACAGTGAAGTCAACATGAAAAATAATATATCTTATTTCAGGGGAACTAGAGAACAGAATAGCAGCAGGCACCTGATTAGTCAGTACTGGATGTTAGCAAAAATCGGGTGCTTTTGCAGTGGTTGACATTGGTATTTTTGCTCCCCACAGTAATTTTGGGGCATTATTCTTGCTCCTGTCCTTTACAGGAATAATTACCTTCAAGCAGTGCTTCTTGCATGCTTTACTTCCTGCCTGCTGCCCCATGGCTTCACCTGTGAAAGCCTTAATTTGGTGCTTTTAGCATTCATATATCGCTTTACATCTTCAAAGCAGTGTACATGTGTTAATTAAATTACATGCCTAGGAGATAACAAAGAACAAGATACAAAGGCATTTTAAGCACACAGACAGACTATCAAATTCTAGCACATCAGGAATAAATTAATAATGACCTTTTAGAATGACTGAAATGCATGCTTTTGTTTTTCTTGCAAGCAATAAGCCAAATAAAATTATTATGAATGGAATTTTAACAGTTTTCATGTCCAAAGTCTTGTGGACCTGCAGACCTAGAAACCAAGCTATATGCAACTGGGGAGAAAAAAAAAAAAAAAAAAAAAAAAAAAAAGAGGGTTCCAAGCTCCTGAATGGAAATAATATGTAATTCAAGTTCCTTTGTTCCAAAGGCTTTTTTATGTATAGAAAAGTGTTTTTTAGCACAGGTGGGTAAATTTGCCCCACATGAAAACACAGATGGAAAGGGCAAGATTTTCATATATGGAGACATCTTTCTAAAGGGGTTTGTGGTCACTTTTGACCAGGCAATATCTCCTCAAAGAGATTCAGAAAAGGCAAAAACACCTCATGGCCACTGGCATGTCTCCCAACCAAATATGTGTCCTCCAGCCTTCCCATACTTACTACCCAGACAGGGAAAAACATATAGTCCTTGGACTTTTGAACCATCCACATTTTCACATACAAAGTTTCTTTGGACCCAAAGTTCTGCTTTTAAGCATGCCCAGAACAACTTAGCCTTGAACATGCTGAAGAGTTCTCTGCCTACCTCCCTTTACAACATTATAAGGATCCACCAGCTCTACCAGGAGCACTCCTTCAAATTTAAGAGATTTTAATTAAATTTCTGCCCCTGTCTGAGAAAACCTGAATCTATTCCAAGAATTGATTGGGATAGTGACGTCATTCTAGGCTTTGGGAACATAAAAGTGGGATAGCATCTCTTTCTCCTCCTGCACTGCAGTTGTAAAAGCTAAACTATTCTTAGTCCTTCAAATATATACTGTTGAACTCACAGAGAGGTTAAAGACCTGAGCATCCTCCACAGTGGGAAGCAGCTCTGGGAGGACCAGTTCAGCTTGTTAAATGCAAACAAGGCTTAAAACATCCTTTTTACTAGATGTAGCCAATGTAATTGTACTAACTATCTGAGTTTTCTAGTAACTGTCTTAGAGAGTAAGCAGTCAGTGTGCTGGCTTTGGTGCAACCCCTGCTTAATTGATTGTTCCTGTGCATTGTCTAAGGGACCTAATGTGGGCGATGCAAATTCCACTAGGTGGATGAGTACATACAGGTTGGTTGAGTCAACATTCAACATTCAGACATTTTAGTAACAAGGCAACAGCCTCATCAGAGGATTTTTACAAACTCATTATTAGCTATAATTCTTATTTCTGATTTCTGCAAATGGGACTTTTGGTAGCTAAGACATCTGGTTTTGCTGAGGCTGACCTATATTATTCATACGTTGCCACTTGTGAGTAATACAACCAATCCAAATCTAGGTCATTAAAATTTTTCCAATACTCCACACTATGTGCTGTATAGAACTCCTTCATTCATATCAGAAAATTAGTTTTGACTCGTGGGAAAACAGTCTGTTGTTAGTCTTTTTAAATTGATTTCATTATCCCCACAAAAATGGAAAACGAGTAGCTGAGAGATTATTCGCAGTGATGCCCATGTTCACTTCAGTTTGCAAAACTAGAGTGTCTGTGTGTGTGTGTGAAAGAGAGAGAGAAAAGGAAAGAAAAAAAAGTATTTCCATGACATGTTTTTCTCCTCTTCATTTAAAAATATTTATTTGTTGTGTGCAGTCAAAATGTGTAAAGCAAACATAAATCCCTTCTGGATACTTGTTGTTGCTCAGGATCTTGTCCAGGTTTCAAAAACAAAGTCTAATCTCTTTAAGACGAACTAATTGCAACTTTTTTTCCCCTTGGAAAGAAATAGGGGCGGGAGATAAAAAGTAAAAAAGGACAGTGACTTGGGCTGAGCTGTGTCATTCTTTCCTTGTACTGATCAATATGTGAAGCTCATTGTAGTACACTTCCAGCTTTGCCTTTGAAACACAGATCAACTTGGGTCAATGAGACAATCCTTTTTTATTAAACCTTCTTTCTTCTGTAGTCTACAGACAACTTGTGAACTGAGTTTTCTGCTGGATAACTACAACAGCACCTGCTTTTAAATGAGGTTTGCTCATAAGCACTTCTTTGTGGCATTTTTTGTGCTACTCACTGACTGCTATCAGCAACTTAACAAGAGCATAATATTTTAAAGCCTTTGATCCTAAGAGCTCTTAGTCATGCAAGTTGTCCTTAGTCACACCAGAAGTCTCACTGAAGTGCTGCATAAGAAAACTTAAATAACATTATTTGCATAAATGGATGAAGCACAAGAGAATATAGCATCTCACAGTCAGATCTCCTTTATTTCAAGGAGAACTGCATTTGGGAGGAGAGAATAAAACAGTTCAGAAACACAAAAGTACAATTCAGCAGTATTTCATGGGCAAACATTTCATATTCAGTTTCACAGCCAGGAGTTTAGAGAGCAACCTTAGCCAAGGGAAGGAACGTATTATATAGCAAAGTTTCTGAAACAAGTCACTAATTTTGTGACACTCTTATTATAACTGGCCTGTACTTATATCCTATATCACAGAATCACAGATTCACAGAATCATTTAGGTTGGAAGAGACCTCCAAGATCACCCAGTCCAACCTATGACCTAACACTACCAAGTCCTCCACTAAACCATATCACTAAGCTCTACATCTAAACATCTTTTGAATACATCCAGGGATGGTGACTCAACCACTTCCCTGGGCAGCCTGTTCCAATGCCTCACAAGCCTTCCAGTAAAGAAGTTTTTCCTAATATCCAACCTAAACCTCCCCTGGCACAACTTTAGCCCATTCCCCCTCGTCCTGTCATGGGACACGTGGGAGAAGAGACCAATCCCCACCTCGCTACAGCCTCCTTTAAGGTACCTGTAGAGAGCAATAAGGTCACCGCTGAGCCTCCTCTTCTCCAGGCTAAACAACCCCAGCTCCCTCAGCCGCTCCTCGTAAGACTATCCAATAAGTCCAGAAGACAACTCAGGTTTCACAGCTCACCTTTGATGTCCCTGACAGATACTGAAAGCCCAGCTTAACACCAGTAACGAGCCTTGTCTTCTTCCTGCAGTGATACTGGTTGTAGCACACTCCAGATTCTTTCTGCAGGTACAGCAAAAACCATACACCTTTTTGCTCTACTCCATTGCACTGTTTGACACAACTATTGTCATTACCTACACTCAGCCAGCTGGGTTTGTCTGACTAAGAGGGTTGAAGTTTTCTTCTGTCTCCACTGATAGGACTCAGGTAAAATTTCATTCAGGGAAACAGATTTATAGCTAAGGAAAACAACAACATAAAAGTTCATAATACCCAAATCATTATAAAAGATTCACTGAAAAATAGGAATTACATTTATATTTTCTCCCATTTTCATACAAGGTAATTTCAATCCTCTCCCTTCCCTTAAAATACATGTGTTCTAGTGTATGCAAACTGACTTCTGAGAATGGACCAGTTTGTGGGTTAAAAGATATATCGTTCACTCGCACCCTAAACAGCCCCATACTGATAACTCATTTCTGGATAGACCTCCCTGGGAGTGTTGCAGTCAGAGATGTTATGGTGACATTGGTTGTGCATTTTCATCTGACGTCTACTGAAAGTATCTACCAGAGGGTAAGAAACAGCTCTTCCCATAGTGAATACCATCACCCCTCAAAAACCTACTAAAGTAAGTGTAGTGAAATGAACTATAAAGCTATCATTTCAGAACAAATTGTTTTTCTGTTTACTAGGATAGCTTAAGGTGTAGAGACATATATTTTTGAATATATTCTATAATGCTGAAATTCTCTTGAAGAAAGTCAGAGAATAATTTTTTTTCACAGTTATGAAAAGCAGTACTCCAAAGGCAACAGTTAAAAACTCTTTTCTGGAACTAAGCCCCATCTAAGCCCTATAAAGAGTAAGTGATATAAAGAAAGATCCAAGCTTCACTAGGCCTGAAAGTGAGTGCTAATTTTGTATGCCTTCATAACGGGCATTATTTGGGGGCCGGGCAGTGGGGGTTCTGGGTCCTGCTCCAGGAGATGCCTGTACCTCCTGTCAATTACCTGTTTAATATAATTAATTTAATTTAAACAATTAATTTAATTAATTTAATATAATTCATTTCAAACCCCTTCTATGTGAAAACATGTCCTGAAAACGCGATACTCAGACACCTTTTAGGACCTTTCCAATAGCACTTTAAGGAAGTGGGAAACAAACATAAACAAACAGTAATTATGAAAGATTGAGCTGACAAAGTCCTAACTTCTGTGAAAATTCAATGTTTTTGCTGGTTTAAAATTTGTGAGTATTAGTGTGCAAACTGTGTAAGGTTTATAAGTATCGTAAAATATGTCCTCAATAATCAATTTGTGCCCACAACTACTGCCAATAACTGTGGACTTTCATGCCTTAAAAAAAATAATAATAAAAATAAATAAATAAATAAACTAACATTTCTGTGTTACGAGCAAATTATTATTTCAGGTACTGATATAATTACTTGATGTTTCAACATCCTCATTCTAAGGAACATCAAAACCAAAGCCTTAGGCTGTGCTCTAAATGGGAACTCATTGTGTACCCTCAGCTCCAGTTCTGCAATGGAGTTTCTAGTTTAGCACATGCTGCATCTACATATGTAAGAAAGCAGATTCCCAATATCAATAATGGCCATAAAACATGTTAGGCTTCCTACACACTCTGATAGAACAAATAGAGTGTCAATCCTCTATCTACAGCACACACAAATGCCAAGAGCTACAAGTCATGCCCCTGCTCTGAGATGTAAAAATTTATTGTGAATGTGAATTATTTCTTGATTGAAGCAACACATAAGAAGCTTGAGAAGGACTTTGTTCTCAATAAAATATTACCCTAGGTAGGACCCAGGTGTCTAGACATTGGCTGCTGTGCCTCTTGATATGCCTGGTGTAACTGACATGTCCACAGGGAGCTAGCAGAGACATAAAACATAGGACCTACCAGAGGTCTATACCGATGGGTAGTGCAACAAGTGGCCAGGAAGTATCCAGTGTGTCACTAGATGTCCATGTTTAGGCATTTCAATTGAGTCTGCATGCCTAACTACCAAAGAAAAAACATGTTGCCTAAAAATGCTAAAACATTTTTTTCTGTTTCAAAGATGTAGCAATTGGACTGTGAAGTAAATGCATTTGGAGTGAATTCTATATTGCTACCAAGAATAAATATGGCTCCCATCATTTTCTCCCTTCTGTTTGTGGCATAGGTCTGATGCCTTTGCCTCGCTTCTCCTCTGGATGTTGCATTATTAATTCAGTGGCCTTGCATCATAATAGAATGCAACAAAAGCAGCATAAAACACATCCTAAACCAAACTTTAAAGCAGTATTCATAACTGTAATCTCTTCTTTCTAATATATATAGCATTCTCTTGTTCTCCCTTTCTTTTTTCTTCTCATAATTGTGCTCATTAACTTCATAGTATAAGAATGCCAATTCTTCTAAAAATTCAGGCAACAGAGACTTCATTCACACATGTTTGTAAACAAAGATGCGAAAATCCCCTACGGTTTTAGTCAGTCTTGGCAATATATATATATATATTGCTACATAGCAGAGGAACTATTGTGCAGTTTTGTTTTTTATTGGCTAGCATTATGAAAATTGATGAGCTGAAGAAACAAAGCTATTCTAAAGGCAGATTAACCAGGAATGCTGGTGAAAGCATTGTCTCCTAAGATTCAAAGTGAAGTAAAGAAAAATGCTGTAATTACAAGTAACACAGTCCTTTGAGATTCCAGCAACGTTAAAAATCAAGTGATTACCATTTAACTGCTTTCAATCAACTTTGATGTAATAACTTAACATGAGGGACTCAGAAAAACAGCAGTTAAGAAAAGCAGAGAATTATGTGGATAATAACCCCTTCGTTACAAAAGCGATTTTTACGCTTGAAGGATGATTGATTGACAGCTTCAAACAAACTCCTCTGTGTAGCAGCAGAGGAAGTGCATTACGGCCAGCACTGAAAAAAATACCCTTCTTGTATCACTCGTCCTTTAGGTTAGGTGGCAGGGGTATCTGGATATAGAGGTTTACAGGGGGAAGTTCAATGGCATATAAAAGTAGCCAAATTCTAATGAAGGAGAGAAGATGGTATGGATATTAGCTATCTGGGGATTTAAATGAAACAAGTTTAAAATCACTCATATATAATTAGCTACATACTTATTCAATTTTTCTCATCACTATTTTGCAGGACATTTGGAGTGCTGGTCCCTCGAATATATTGCTGTCAGGATGTGGAGGTCCTGCAAATTTCTCTAAGTAGCCAAATGTATGAAGACAGCCCAGAGCTTGAGTAGGACAGTTAGCTAGTATGACTGCAGGTATATGTTCTCTGTAACTTGATCCATATGCATGTACTTAGCAAATGGAAAGAAAGATTTGATCATCACAGCAGTGAGAAAAAACAGAATGTGATATTATTATTTTCCTGCTATTATTTATTATTAATGACTTGATTCCTCTGAGAGGGTTTGACATCAATGTCAGTTGCCAGTTCTCAACACTTCTAAGGAACAGGCCCATTATTAATTAATTATTATTATTGTATTACTGCATCAGCTGTGTGATAGGTGATTTACAGACATATTCAGGCAGGGTCCCTACATGAAATGTTTAAAATCTAAAACATGGAAATTACAAACAACATTACAGACAAATGAGTACGGAAGAGAGACAAAATGACAACAGATTATGTTTGTTACAGGGTCACTGCACAAAACCTTAAGCTCAGGGGAGTCCATGGGAACTTTGCTGTTGAGCGTGGTGTTTAGTTTTGCTTCACAGAGAGCTCAGTTCTTGCTGGTTCAGGGGAGAGATGGTGTTCATTTGTATCTTCAGATACCATTGCAGCATCAGCTCAGTTAAAGGTCAGTGAAATGAGATGTGACTTCAGGGCACATCGGTCAAGGGCACAAAGTTTTGCCAGAAAGGAACTTTTGGAAGGACATGAAGATGAGCATGAAGAACTAGTTGGCAGTTAATTAGTGGAATACCCAAATTAATGTCTGGTTGAATGTGCCTTTTTTATCCTCTGTCCAGCTTCTGGTAGCTAAGAGGAACCACTCTTTCCATGGTTATGTCTAGTTCCTAAAATATATGGAGCTGTTTTCCTCTCACTTACATGTATTTTAAATCAGTGCAAACTCAATGACTTCAGTGAGTTTACTCATTTCACTGTATAAGAAAAATGCTGTCTCCAGATTAAACCAACTTAACTGAGGCTCAGAAGTGAAAAGCAGCTTTGCACAAGGTTCTCTCTGTAGTAAACATAGAGGGACAATGACCTCCAGAGGATAATTCTGCCCACTTAAGAGCTGAATCACCCTCTGGTATTTTTCCATTGAGCATGGAGTTTAGGATGACCAGATTCCTAACTCCGTCATTTCAGTAAGGTGTCTAAATTGAGTAGAATAAATCCACACCTCTATGCCTATGCATAATTTAAATCTACACCTCCCTGCAACTACGCTGCAGACCAAGTAATTGCTGAGATGTAAGTGACAGCAAAAGATAGTCAATAGATAGGAAGACCATTAAGGACTGCTTGGATTACTTGTGTTTTGCAGGGCAATTCAAAAGTGCATTCTGTCCATTAACATTTCACTTAAACTGTTCTTAAATATCAGAACATGTCTGGATTTGTGTCTTCATGAGGGACATACAGCCAAGGTCTGTATCCTGCACCATGCTTAGTTATTTACAGCCTATTTTGAAAAAAAAAGATTAGTTCAGTCAATCAAGGATTTTAATACATTTATATGGTGCAATGGTGTATAAGTTTATTGAGTGTGATTTCATGAAGTGGAATAGGGAGAAAGCTATCTTGGATAAATGCATTGTTATTTTATATGAAATTCATGATGCTATTAAGTTTTTGGTCTCGTATACTGTGGAGTCTAGCATTTCAGAGATAAACTATCTTGATGTTTTCATTTCAAAGACAGGTAATAAGTGGAATACAACAATTTCCTGGAAACCCCAGACAGGAATAACCTGCTTTATGCAACCAGTCACCATCCTGAAGCTCTTAAAAGAGTTTTACTTTATAGCCAGTTTGAGAACCTGTAGGATTTGCAATCCTAGCACTGGCTGTAAGGTAAAGATGGATTATCCGGCTAATAAATACAGGGAGTGGGACTAAAAAGAGGACTATCTCGTAGAAGGAAATAGCACCTGCATTAAGGGAGAGAAGTGGGGGATTTCTGTAGTTCGAAGTAGAGAAAAATAAGGAATTTTGTTTTTTGATGTTACTTTATGGATCCTTCTTTCTGAGCCAATCCATAATGACACCACTCAGTCTTTCTTCCTTGTCAGCATGATCCTTTTCTTCCATATTCTCACAGAGATGGATACCATCTCTTGTTTTCCATGCTGAGTGTTTTTGCCTCATTGTGTATGCCTCTTATGAATAGTTACATAGATCCAGTGTCCTTTGCACATGCTCCAAACAGGCAGGCTGCCATAAGAGATATAAACATGTTAGTACAGCAGTGTATCCAAATGACCATGCTCTGTCAATACACGCTCAGGGACAGCATCATTTTAGCAATGTTATATTTCTCTGGACTGATACAGTATTATATTAAACCATTTCAAAGGATGAAAGAGATATTTGTGTCTACCTATGTCTAACATCTACCAACATTTAGATTGTACTCATTTTTTTTCTCTTAAGCCATGTGTTTTTCACAACAGCAGATCTGTTCTGTGCTCATAGAGTGTCTAGCACTGGGCACACTGGTCTGTAAAGCAAGCTTCTGGGAAATAGTCCAATGCTAGTAACAATAAAGAAGAAATTAGTCAGTAAAGAATGGTTTAAGTAAAGGGAAATGTGATATCTAAGTCAAATTACATGGTCATTGAATCTCCAACATGGATATGACTTTGAGATATACCTCTTCATCCTTCTTTATTTAAAATGCACATGCAACACCAATTTCAGAGATACAGGCTTCAATTAGTCTTAATTAAACCATTAGAAATCCACACTGATGACAGCAAAATCACTATCAAAACCCTCCTGATTTACCCTGACATAACAGAGGAAGCAGCATTAGATTGTAATTTCATTTGGAAATACTGTATTGATTATCAGCATTTCACTTTTTGGTTACAATAACACAAATCTGAAATAATTTCAATGTAAATGAGCTCAGGATTTGTTTTTTTTTGACAGGTTTTTGTGCCATTCAGCTCTGCACATCATGAGAGAATGCACAAGGAGGGAGAACAACTCCTCCAGAGAAGAATTTAACTCTAAATGGACTAAATCAACCTTAGGAGGCATTTACTATCAAAGGAGGTATTTACTAACAAATTTACATCAAAGACTATGCAGTTGTTTGGGAGTAACTTCATTTCCATCCTGCAGATCTTTAGGTTCTTCCCCTAGAGTTCTTCCTCTCTTCATGCCCTATGACCTCATGGTAGAGCTCATCAGTCAGCAGAATTCTTCAGTGAATCTCCCCAAAAATAGTCCTGAAGAAGGTTTTTGAGTGAGAGATATAGATAAGCAGTTCAGAGACAACTCATGTGTAGAAAATGCCATCTCAAGAATACCAATAGGATCTGAAAATGCACAGATGCTATGGGATAGTTAGAAAGAGATTTCAGTCACACTAGAAGAGAAATTATAAAGGTAAAAAAATATATACAAAGAAAAAAAAAAAGACTATCCTTCAAAAGATTTCACATTGGGTTCTGCTA
The DNA here is from genome assembly GCA_013399115.1 of Anseranas semipalmata. NCBI lineage: Eukaryota > Metazoa > Chordata > Aves > Anseriformes > Anseranatidae > Anseranas > Anseranas semipalmata. The sequence goes on from VXAA01002622.1 coordinate 288,104, forward strand.
AGCATGTTTTCCCTTTCTCCTGGCTTCACAGGGAGTTGACATGCCTCAGCGTTCACCACAGTCCAACTCTGCAATAATTCTAGAACAATTCCTTATTTCTTCCAGAAATCAGTATCTCAAGAGATCTAGCAGGCAGAGGTGGCTTTTGCAGTTCATAAATTAATACAAAGTTCAGTGGTCAAAACGTCCCACCCATATTTTTTTCACACAGATAATATACAGGTTAGAATTTTTACTCCATCTAGAAACTGTTTCAACAACCTTTCTACAGGAAGATGCACTTATGATTCTCAGTATGGAAAATGTGTTTCTTACCATCTGTTCCATATTTATAATTCCTTAGTTTATATTAAAGGAAACAGTAAACTACAGGGACATTATGCATGCAATTGAGGTTTTTATAAGGTTCAATAAATTCCCTCTTAACAATCAGTTTTAAGCCTACATAAATTGTAATCTTTCACCTGCTCTACATTTTGCTTTCTTGTTCCTCAGTCAGTTTTGTTACTCTGTTCTCTACTTTAAGATCAGACATAAATTTTCTAAGAAGCTAACAGGCTAAACTCCCTTTTTCTAAGAGAATCTGCGTGGAAGAATTGATCATCTCATCAAAACTAAAGCCATAGAAATCACCAATTTTTCTGTTTGGATGGCAAATAGAAGAATTAGTTCCAGAAGAAACAGACTTACAACTTTCTTGTTCAATTTTCATTTCATGACATCAAACACCTCATTCACAGAGCTTGTAAGAAATGATGGTGATGATGACCTACATTTAGAAAATAGGTGTAAAAGATCATCCTCTCTGTTTTACTTCAAACTTAAGTTATAGGAGCATATGTCAAGAGTGTGGGTGATTCATATTCAGCTCCCTTCTACATCTGAGGGAACACAAATCATTTTGTACCACCCATGAGATTGGACTAAATAATGGAGTATTCCTAGCTGCCTTGTTGTCCTTGTAGAGCCAACTAAGCATATAATGGTGTAGGGACTGTAGCCCCTCTTTCCTTCTCAAGTGAGTGTCTTCCTCTCCTCACTACACAGTTATGCAAATAATTGGTTAAATATGTTATAGAGGGTTGAGATATGTCTTCAGCACCCAGCAATGAAGATCTCTCCTTGACTCAGATTGTTTTCCTGAAGTAATTAGAGAGGAGATTTGGATCAGGTTTTTCCAGAGGGTAGTCTTAGGCTGTTAGTGTGAAGCACTCTTTGAAATAAGATTTCCTCTGTTCCTCTTATTAGTACTCTTCTACTTCATATAACACATATAAGAATTTTCTGAGGGAAATAGCAAAGCAAGGATTCTGGCTGTCCATCTGGAGAGCAGCTCACCATCACAGAAGACAGATTCCAAAACCTCTTCCAGCCTATATTTAATGCTTCTTACAGGATAAAACAGCACCAGGATATCCTTAGTAGAGTGGCATTTAGGGACTTCTGATATTGATTCACACCTTTCAGGTAGAAGAAGAAAATGATAACACTTTCTTCCATGTTTCCACCAACTGCTCTGACTCCTGCACTACTGGTAAATGAGGATACCTACTTTTATAATTTTGCAACATTTTCTTAAACCAAAATATTTTCACAAGTTGGATGTGTCATCAAGGCAATAAGAACTACATCCCATAGTGAATTTTCTGCCAGCTGGAAAAATCGTCAAAACTACTTGGGAATTAGCATTACTCACAACAATGATGTTCTGTTGCTGCAGGTTGTTGTTTAAATGTCGTTGGTCCTGTGCCTCATAAGGTCATAAAAAACATTTTCATCATGTTTCTGTGTACTTCATAAATCCACAGAAAGTTTCTGCTCTTGATCTCCATTTGAAGAATCCTTCTGAATTCACTCGACACTCCTCAGATTTATGACAGATTATGACTCACTGCTCTTCCTGTCATCTATAAAGACAAGTGAAAAGGGTTAGTTTCCAATTAACATTTGGAGTCTCTCAGCTTCATTCTTTTTCTAGTGACACATTCCTTGGCCTCTGGAATTTATACAGAGATTCCTCATGAAAAAATGTTGGTATCCAACAAGAGCCTCATTGACATTAATAATGATGTCCCTTGGCATAGTCTTCAAATGCACTGATTTTGGTGCAAGCTTGTGGCCAAAATCAGTAGTCTGCTCACTACAGCAAATGGACAAGCTTGGCATTTGCATCATTACAAGTGAGAGCAGGATCTGTTCGTACACATTTTTATGTTTTCATTTCCCTGTAGCTGTGCTGTCACTATTGTCTCTGCCATTTGAGCACACAAATAAAAAGCAAACAAGAATAATGTTTATATTGTGCAAGAAAATTTCCGTAGAAGGGATGTAAGCAAAGAACAGGGAAGAGTTCTTCCCCGTATACATCTGTTTTCACACATGTTACCAAATCACCTAGGGGCTCTAACATACATCTCCAGAAAATAAAGATTTTATAGAAAGATTGACAATTTCTAGGAAGAGCTAGATAATAGTGCCAACCAGTGCATATTCCCAAAAATATTAAACAGTTCAAAAATACTGTCCCTTACAGAAGTCACTGCAATAATTGCAGATCAAACATGGCTCACTACTGACAAGTATTTAAAAGACATGGAGGTTTCTGATTGCAGAAAAAGTTCTGTCAGTGGCTGAAAGCACAACATGGACCAGGAATGGTTCTGCATTTATTGTTTTCTTGAAATTTTACAGAAATAAAATCCATGAAGTGATTAATATTAGTTCTTCTAAGACCTTTTTACTAAATAAAAAAACTTCTCTCTTCATTTTTCTTTAAAAAATGGATTTAAATACACTAATTTGTTGGAAACATTAATTAACTATTTAGGTTAACTTTTCACCTATGTAAATACACAGGGCATATTTCTGGAAAGGCAAAATGAGCTTTCTGGGCTTTAGGGGAAAATAGTGATTGAGGTAAAAGAAGTGACAGATCTCCTAGTATCGCATCAGTAAGTTTTCCCAAAACAAGGCCTGTGAGCCAATGGATTCATTTGTCTTTCACTGCCTCCTTGAACCTCACCTTAGAACCTCATGTGCTGGGCATCACACTGTGCCACTGTGACCACCAGCAGCAGAGCAGTTTGACTGACCCAAGGAGGAAGGCCATGGGATTTCTCCTTTCCTTTGTGGACATTTTCCTGTGATTTATAGCACAGACAGAACAACCAGTTGCAGGTTTTGTGGATACTTGTTGGTCCTAAATACATTCAAATCCCAAGTCTTTTTTTGTGCTGTAGGCAGCCTAAACTATGGTTGCCTCCCATGAGTTAATATAGAGATATGTGCATGCACCTTCTTTCTCCTTGCTAAAAATAAAAACAGGTTTCTGTCCTCTGCTTGCCTTGGATAGGCATCACCCTCAAAAATTCTCCATCAGTGTTGTGAGAGCTCCCTCTCCTGTTACAGGGCTCTATCAGCTGCTTTAAAGTCTCAGTTTTGGCTTACAGGGCTGAATCACAGCCAACCCTGCAAGCAGGCAGAGAAGGGAGAGAGTACTAGGATCAGCTACAGAAAAGGGTCCCCCAGGTAAGTGTCATGCAAAGAAACATCCCTGATGGTACTGTCTGGAGGATGACTTTAGTCCCATCTTTCCTTAGTCATCTCTTGTTTGTTTGGTCAAGTTCTGTCTTGAGGTTCTTCACTGGCTTCAGGCAGGTAGCAAGTGGGATTTACAAGGCAGAATTTCCTTTCAGAAAAAAAGCCTATAAAGCAAGAATGAGCAGCTTATATTGTTGACTTGATCTGTTGGAAGGTGTGGCTCGTGGCAGAGCCAGATGTAAAGAAACAGAGTAGGTTTTTAAACTGACCATTTACTGTCAGCTATTTTTCGGCACCCTGGTATTGTTTTTTTAATTTAATTATTTAATACGTAATAGCAAGCTAAAACAGACACCTTTGCAATCTAGACGATCTGCACAATGACTGAAAAAACACAAACAATGCACACAAAGAGAAACACAGCTTCCATCTTGTCCAACCATTATGCATTAGTACTCACAGAAAAAAGAAGGGAGCCCATTATCCTTAAATAGCCCTTCCCTCCCACAAATATGTGCACAAACTTGTACACATCAAAGTGGTTTTATGTTCTGAATGTCAACATTTCTAAAGCGTATAAATTGAGCCATGAGTCTACAGCTAATATCTTATACCTTGGAAGGTCTTCTTTAAGTGGCAGATAGAACTTGAAATCAAAAGTACCTGCAATAAGATGGCACCGCAAGAGAAACGATCTTCCATTCAGGCAATTCTTCGACTATTTTAAATGGACTGTCAAAATAAATTAGGCATCAAAATGCAATATCCCTTGGGATTATCAGGCATTCGTCTACCTTTATTTATTATTGATTTCAACGTTCAGCCCTACACTCAAAATGAGAATTTGCGATCTAAAAATAGGATTTAGGTCATATCTCAGTGCTAGAGGTAAGATGATACAGAGGACTTCTCTTGTTCTTCCAGGGGTGGGGGGAAGATGGTGGGCCTGAAGCAGCTGGAGAAGGGAGTTGAATTTGTATCTCCTGTAGCTGGATAAATGCTCAGATGTGAGGCCATTCTGTGCACATTTTCAAAGAAATCAGAAATCAAAGAATCAGAAATAGCCACTATTGTATTTTTGTCATATACATCCTTTAGGCATGCTGTAAACAGTCTCTGACAATGCCTGATCAGCCTGAGCCTCTTCAAGCAGGGGGCTGTCTGTGTGGACTTAGGGGAGAACTAAACACTTTCCATCTGTCCTCTCCAGACTGGGTACTTCTGGACAGGCACAGAAGCAGAACATGAGGTTCTTGGGGAGTTTAAAAATTAAAAACTGAGGCACTGCTATAGGCAGCTTGTGAGGCTTTCCAAGGTTGGGATGAGAGCTGAGCAGGGATTTTCAGCTTGGACGTTTTGATGGCTGATTTCTCCCCGGTTGAGGGAGGGTACCAGTCTCCTTTGATCTACAGGATGTAAAAGCAGGGAGCCTCACTGCCCATAGTGGGACTTCACACCCAAACACCTGTCTAAATACCTTAGAAAATATGATTCATAGGTCATGACCATCACTGTTCCACCCATTTCTTCTCTCCTACACAAAGTTTGCAATTAGCTGGCAGGTGGTGAGGATTATAAAACCTGCTTCTGCTGTTTCTGAAGGTTTTTTTAGATGCAGTCCCTGAGTAAAGAGTGCTTTGGTAGTCTAATCCGTATGTTTGTGGAGACAAAATAAACAAGTATGTTTGCCTTAATGTTTGCTTTTGGGGGTGGGGGGGG
>VXAA01002622.1:293391-315881 GCA_013399115.1 Anseranas semipalmata
GGAGACACCTCCATTTTTCTTCCTAATCATTTTCATGGCTAACCATTTTCATGGTTAAACTGAGGCTGTTCTGCATTTTCTAGATAGCTGAAATAACAGCGCAGTTCCTTACCCACTGCTGTTAATTATCAGACACAACGAGTTGCAAAGATATTAAATAATTATAACACATTTTACAACTGCTAAAAATGTATATGAACTTTATGTGGTGATATTATCCTATCCCTTGTTAATATTGCTTAACAGTTTAATAGAATGACTTATGACAATTAAGTACAGTAAACACCTTTTATTACAGTTTTAGCATAATTTTGCACTGTATTTTCTACATGCTGAAACACAGCTTCAGAGGAATCAGAATGAAACATTAAAATGCCATTCACCTGGGGTTCCTGAAGAGGCTATGATAGGGATTGTACTTAGTGCTAGTAATGCTGGACTGATTGATCCCTTGAGATAGTGCTCCCTTTGCTCAGGATGTTCTGTAGGGTTTGAGAGCAACCCTCAAAAAAGCTAAGGAGAAATTCTTGGTGCAAGCAAATTGAGAGGGTTGTGGAAAATGCTAACATAGATCAAATTCATTACTTTAAAGTCACTCTGCACAGCAGTCTGGAATCTGATCTCCCTATTTGATTCCAGAGCACAAATTTCCTCCAGTATCATGACATACCCAGAGCATGAGGGTGGTTTGCAGCCTTTTGAACCTTTTTCTCTGTTTGGTCTATACTCTCTAAACTGCAGAAAGACAGCTCTGGATTCCAGTTTTCTATCACCTTCTTATCCTATGGCATCAGGTAAGTTATGCAATTTGTCAGCAACTTGTTGGCAACAGCAAATCTTGTTCTGAGGACTTGTAGCCGTTAACATGAGTTGGACCTAGTTAGCAGAGCTGTTAGCATAAGCCCGTGGACTGTAACTGACTTTTTATTTTAGAAGTAGTTGAAATATGACAAACCTCTTGTTATAAAAAAAAAAAAAAACCACTTGAACGATTTTTTTTGTGATTTTTGTGTGCTCTAGGAAAATAAAAAGCCAAGCAAGCTGTGGAAACAACTTGTTCTGTTGACCACCAAGAAGTGTGAACTTGTCTATAAGTGCCTGTGAGCACCAAGAGTGCCTACAGCAAGTCAGAAAAAAAATAAATAAATAAAAACAGGATTTGTAGGGACAATTCACCAGGGAGTTATTTTTTACACAAACCTACACTGAGGGAATATAAAGAATTTTCAGAGAGACTCCAGGGACAGAGATTACAGAGGGAACCCAGCAAAAAGGAGGACCTGAGAGACTTCTGGGAAACGCTGGGGACCCCACAGCCTGGCCGATGCACCATGCACCCCATGTCTGGGACCACTGCACCAACAAACCTGGCCTAGCTACCAGCCTTGGTCACTGCTCCCATGGGACAAGAAGGTCATGTGATTCATAAAACCGCATATATCTCTGATTAACTATTAGCCTCCATACTGTTATTTGATCTTAAACTGTGACAGCACTGGTTGGAGAAATGCACGTAACCAGATTTCAGTGCAGAAGGGCTACATACCACTAGTTAAAACCCCACTTCTTTAAAATCACACTTCAGAAGTGACCAGTAACTCAGGAGAAAGAGTAGATATATTAAGAAATTTATATAACAGACATCTGGGATTTAGTAATGTTTTGCAACTGAGAAGTATCAATATATGAAAAAGGAGAAATCTACTGTGGTGTTATATCATAAACAAACAAAGTATTATTCAGGTCCCAAACACAGGAGCCCAAGATCTTTGACCACCATGGCCACCATTAGTTAAGTAGTTTAACAGTGATGGGAAAGAAAGAAAGTGAACAGCAATTAAAATAATGCAATTCTCTAGAAATGTAATAAGATTCTATAGGAACTCCTCCAGAAACATCTATCATTTGATAATGATAATGAATAACTAAATGAATTATTCTTCTTTTTAATTGGCCATTTCAGGAATATAATACTCTGTTAAATACCACTGTATGATTTAAAATCAATGTTAAATTCAGATTTTTTCCTACAGGAACATCTGGATGATTCTCCAACCATCTTTCAAAGAGAAATCAGAAAGGCTGTTGAAGGGGCCCCTATGAATTGCAGTCATATGCTACTGAACGTCAGATATCCATTGGTTCACAAATAAATGCTTAAGGTCTGATTCTGCATTTGGTCCTTCCAGATACATATCAGCTCACTACCGCAGAAACAGATGTCTGAACTACACAGTGCTGACATGAATCTGTGTAGGCCAAAGCTGTGATTTCTATAGGACATGAATTTCTCTCAAAGATTCATGACATCCTACAGCTTGTAACATAGTTCTTAATTTTCAGGGAGATATTTGGGCTTCCCAGAAAAAATATGGGGGGATTCAGTAGAAGTTTGCTGAAACAGTTACAAGTAAGAGAGCTGGGAAGGGGAGTGAGCACTGGCCTTGTGATTGCCCCCAAGTTTTTAGCTCATCCCCCTGCTCCATTTTCAAGCCTTCCAACTAGGAGGTCTATGAAGGGGGCTAGTGCTAAGCAGTGTGACTGGGAAGCAGTAGGTGCCAGCTGGCCTTCGGGGTCTGAACTTCCTTCAGTTAGCAACATTGCCATAGTCCAAGAGTCCCTTCTTGCTGGTAATTTTCTAGATACATCACATGGGCTGGGCAGGTTGCCCTTCTTTAGCCCCTTCTACAGCCCCTGGTACTCAAGGGCTGGAACACCTCTCCTATGAAGGAAGACAGGCTGAGGGAGTTGGGGTTGTTCAGCCTGGAGAAAAGAAGGCTCCAGGGAGATGTCATGGTGGCCTTCCAGTACCTAAAGGTGGCCTACGAGAAATCTGGAGAGGGACCCTTTATCAGAGAGTGTAGTGATAGGACAAGAACTAATGGCTTTAAACTAAAAGAAGGTAGATTTAGATCAGATATTAGGAAGAAATTCTTTACTCTGAGGGTGGTGAGGCACTGGAACAGGTTGTCCAGAGAAGCTGTGGATGCCCCATTCCTGAAAGTGTTCAAGGCCAGGGGCTGTAAGCAACCTGGTCTAGTGGAAGTTGTATCTGCCCATGGCAGGGGTTTGGAATTAGATAATCTTTAAGGGCCCTTCCAACCCAAACCATTCTATGATTCTATGATTCTATGATTCTATGATTTTATGATTCTTTTCATATTCTCAATACCTACAAGAAACATATTCTCAATACCTACAAGAAACAGCATATTTTGAGCTCACTTTCACTAGTTGTACCTGCAAAATGATACTGACTTCTCTAAATATTCTACTTAGACAGTCATATGCCATTTTCCACACACAAGATGCTCACACAAGATGCTCCAAGGCTGACAAGTACCTCCCCATGGACACTGCTACTGTGTCCTAGTGCATGCACTTGCAGTGTCGGCACACCAGCTGCCTGGCTTCCAAGATATGATTCCTTACTGCTTTGCCTGAAAAAATAGCAAGAAGAAAAGCTGTTCAGACAGCCTGTGAAGCTCAGCAGAAGGGCATCTCCTGTTGTACCTCTGGGTGGCCAAGCAGTTATGCTCACAATCTACCCCTACCACACGTATGAGGCCTGCAAAGAGACATCCCAAAACTGACAGCCAGCTCCCTGTGGTGAGGAAGTTGGACCAATCTGTCAAATGACTGATAAGCATCTATTACACTGTCTTTTGTAAGTCCCAGTAAGATAGACTAACAAGATAACACTTTGAATAATGCATCTCAGGATAGGAAAATTATGAAACACAGATGCTGCACTATCTTACAATCATATGTCATTCTTCTGTCCTACATTCTCTGGCTTTGACAAGTTGACTGGTAGTGGTAGGATAGTTGCATGGGTTCTTTGTTTCCTCATCTGTGTTTTCTGAGCCTGAGATTGAACATTAAGATGGCTTTCAATCAATTTTGCAAGTTATTAAATCTGTTTATCCCTACAGCAGGCAAATGCCAGAGTAAGTGGTAGACTGGCCAAGTCTAGCTCTTCTATTGAGAGACTTGGTACACCTGTGGTATGTACTACGATCTTTTTCAAGGATAATCTTGACATCCGATCTCTGATGTAATTAGCACAATTGCAAATCTTCACAAGGGATTCTCTGTTCTTGTCAAAATCTTTACCATAACAACCTTTGAATTACAATACAGCAGTAAGTGTACTACAGTGCTCAGCAGAGGAAAAGATACAGTAGGAACATCTCTAAATGAAATTAATTAGAATGGTTAATGTTCGTGAAGCACTTTGAAGATGGAAAGAGCTATAGTAGTGTTAAATTATAATCATTAGCCTGCCAAATCCTGAAGGTCTTATTCATCTATCACCCATTTGTTACACAGGTAAACTTCCATTCACTTCAGCAGAAGATTTATCTGAATGAGATATGACTACAGATTTCAAAATTCTTAAAATAACAACAGTAAATATGGATTAATATGCCAATCAGTCAGTAAAAAGTGGTTGTTCATAGTCCCTGGTACTCAAGGCTTCTTAAGGAATGTCACAAGTGGAAAAGTCCTTGAACCAAATAGCTCCATTGTTCATTTAATTTGCAAAAATGAATTATATCAGCAAAACAACAGAGTATTCTGCATTGGATTAGATATAGCAGCTCTGCATCTAGGAAAGAGAAAGAGAAAGAGAAAGAGAAAGAGAAAGAGAAAGAGAAAGAGAAAGAGAAAGAGAAAGAGAAAGAGAAAGANATAGAAATAACCGTATACTTCTTTATGTGTTCTAATTTGTGCATAGTGCCCATTCATGCATAAAACTATCGTTTCAATGAGAGAGAGAAGAAAAAGAGAAAGGAAAGTAAGAAAGGGAAGGGAAGGGAAGGGAAGGGAAGGGAAGGGAAGGGAAGGGAAGGAACTGCAGCCAGCAGAGGCAACCAAGAGACACAGCAGTCTGTGCGGCAGTGTCACTGTGTCACAGAATATTTGAGGTTGGTAGGCAGCTCTGGAGAGGAAGTATTAGAGGTCTGCATGCAGTTACAGTGCTCCTCTCAGTGTGATCTCACTGGGATCAGAGAGATGTGGTGGGATAGCTCACACAACTGGAGTGTTGCAATGGGTGGTCACAGGCTTTTTGAAAAGGACAGGGTGGGACAGTGAGCAGGGAGAGTTGCCCCTTTTGTGAAATGCATGGGGATCTGCCTGGGGACAGATGATAAACAAGCTGAGAGCCTATGGGTCAGGAGTAGAGGTCAAACCAAGATGGGTGATGCTGACGTCTGGCACAGGCTACCAAACTGGGAAAAATTATACAAGGCTTTCCAAAAAATAGAAGCAGCCACCTGTTTGCAGTCCCTGATCTTCATAGAGGATTTTAACCACCCCAATATCTCTTGGAGGTGCAACACAGCAGGGCACAAGCAATTCCAGGGTGTTTCTAGGGTGCATTGGTAACTTCTTGACACAGACAACCAAGGAACCAAGGAGGTGAGGGGGAAGTTCTGCTGGACCTGATATTACAAACAAGGAAGGACTGTTCCATGACAGTCAGGGACAGCTTTGGCTGCAGTGACCTTGAAATAGAGGAGTTTAGGATCCTGAGAGGAGAGAGCAAGACAGATAGCAGGATCACAATGCTGGACTTCAAGACAGATTTTGACCTGTTCAGAGATATGCTTGGAAGAGTCCCGTGGGAGACCATCCTGGAGAGAAGAGGGGGTCCAGGAAAGCTGCTTGATTTTCAAATATCTACTACTCCAAGCACAAGAATGGTCAATTCTGATGAGCATAAAATCAAGCAAAGGCAGTAGGAGGCTTGCATAAATGAACAAGATGATCCTGACAAAACACAGACACACCGAGGAAACATACAAGATGTGGAAACAGGGGCAGGTGACCCAACAGGAATTTAGACACACTGTGCAATCATGAAGAGATTGGGTTGTGAAAGCAAAAGCCCATCTGGAGTTGAATCTGGCAAGGGCCAAGAAGGGCAACAGAAAAAGTTTCTGCAGGTGTATCAGCAGCAAAAGGGGGAATAGGGAAAATGTGGGCCTCCTGCTGAATATGGCAGGTGTTCTGGTGACAAACAAGGTGGAAAAAGCTAAAGCATTCATTGTCTTTTTTTGCCTCAGCCTTGACTGCTTCAGCAAGGCCAGGCCCCTGTAACCAGTGGGAAAGTCTGGAGCAAGGAGGACTTACCCTTGGTGTAGGAGGATAGGGTTAAAGAACATTTAAACAAACAGGACATACAGAAGTCCATGGGACCTGATGAGATGCACACACAAGTGCTGAGAGAGCTGGCCTGGCTGTCCCACTGAGATGCCAGTCTCCATTATCTTTGAAAGGTCATGGTGATTGGGGGAAGTTTCTGAGGCCTGAAAGAAAGTAAATGACACTTCAAGAAGGACAAGATGGAGGATCCAGGGACCTACAGGACAGTCTGCTTCACCCCAATCATCTCCGAAAAAATATTAAGGTGATTTGGAGTAGTCAGCATGGTTTTATGAAGGGGAATTCATGTCTGATGAAGCCTTCTACAAAGTAATGACTAGTTTGGTGGATGAGGGCAGAGCAGTAGTTGTTGTCTGTCTTCTGGAGAACAAGTCCTACGAGGAGCGGCTGAGAGAGCTGGGGTTGTTTAGCCTGGAAAGAGGAGGCTCAGGGGCGACCTGATCGCTCTCTACAGGTACCTTAAAGGAGGCTGTAGAGAGGTGGGGATTGGTCTCTTCTCCCACCTGTCCGATGATAGGATGAGGGGGAATGGGCTAAAGTTGTGCCAGGGGAGGTTTAGGTTGGATATTAGGAAAAACTTCTTTACTGAAAGGGTTGTGAGGCATTGGAACAGGTTGCCCAGGGAAGTGGTTGAGTCACCATCCCTGGAGGTATTCAAAAGACATTTAAATGTAGAGCTTAGTGACATGGTCTAGTGGAGGGCTTGTTAGAGTTAAGCCATAGGTTGGACTAGGTGATCTTGGAGGTCTCTTCCAACCTAAAGGATTCTGTGATTCTGTGATTATAGCAAGCCATTCGAGACTGTCGCTCGTAATATACACACTGATAAACTAATGAAGCACAGGTTAAATAAATGGACAGTGAGGCAGACTGAAAGCTGCCTAAACTACCTACTTTAAAGTGCTGTGATCACTGGTACAAAGTCCATCTGAAGGCCAGTCATCAGCAGTGTGTCCTAGGGGTTAATACTAGTTCCCAAACTGTGTAGCATCTGGTCCAGGACAATGGGACAGATTGCACCCTCAGCAAAGATTGTGGGGGCTGCAAAACTTGGAGGAGTGATTGATGCACAGGATGGTTGTGCTGCCGTTCAGAAGGACCTCGACAAACTGGAAAAGCGGACCAGCAGGAACCTCCTTAATTTCAGCGAAGGCAATTGTCAAATTCTGCACCTGGGGAAAAATACCCCATTGAACCTGTACACTCTGGGAGATGACCAGCTGAAAAGCAGTTCTACAGAGAAAGACATTGGGGTCTGGTGTACGACAAGTAGATCATGAGCTAGTAATGTGCCCTTGCAAAAAAAAAAAAAAAAAAAGAATGTCATCCTAGACTGTAGGAGGAAAAGCATTGCCAGCAGGTCATAGGAGGTGATCCTTCCCCTCTCCTCGGCGCTAGTGAGGCCACACCTGGAGTGCTGGGTCCAATCCTAGCCTCCCCCAGTACAAGAGAGACATGGACATATTGGAGACAATCTATCAAAGGGTCACAACAATGATTAAGGAACTGGAGCAGCTCTGCTACAAGGAGAGGCTGAGAGAGCTAGGACTGTTCAACCAGGAGAAGAGAAGGCTCAGGGGATGTCTTAATATTTATAAATACCTGACAGGGGAATGTAAAGAAGATGGAGTGAGGCTCTTCTCCGTGGAGTCTAGTGACAGGACAGGAGGCAATGGACACAAACTGAAATACAGGAAAGTCCATGTGAACGCAAGAAAACACATTTTTGCTATGAGTGTGATCAAATACGGGCACAGGTTGCCCAGAAAGGTTGTGGAGTCTCCATCCTTGGAAAAGGAGAAGGTATAAGTGGGAACAGGCTGACCATTGCAGTTGGCTGTGATGCTGTATAATAATTCACACATTTAGTTTTAGAAAAGTGAAATGCTTTGCAAAAGATTACCTAAGTGACAGCCACAGAAGGTGTGATTCTACCTGTACCTTGCTCTCCAAAAATAGTCATTTCCTAACGCTTCCTTTCTTCCCTTGCTTCTCCTTATTCTCAGCAGTTCTTCAGACTATTCTGGCCAAAGTATTGGACAGAATCCAAAGTAAGATCAGCAATAACGTATATCACATATTGCCCAGAAGAAGGCTCATTTATAGGTGAGATGGGTTCAGCTATGTTCCTTCAGTATTTCAATTTACTGCTAAAGCAGCACCAATAAATTGCAGTCATTTTAAAAGCACTTACTTAACAAAAAAGGCCAGATCCTGCTCAGTTTATCATGCAATTAATTCCTAGTGAAGCTAGCAGAATTCCTTTGGAAAAGCAGTCAGTGAGATTTTCACTTGCATCCTGTAAACTTCTTTTTTTCCCTGCTATGATTTCTGCAAATAGTACGCATCCCACCCAAAATTTCTTTGGTGAGCAGCTGCCCACAGGGAGCACACATCAAGTTGTGAGTTACAGCAATGTCCAGCTTTCCCAGCTCTTGCTGGGACAGCTTAGCAACTACTCCAGTACTCCAAGGGTTTGTTGAGCAGTAAACAGAAGCTATAGCTGGCCTGGATGCCAGAAGAAGAAAATATAAATTTAAAACAAGGTCTTTTTTGTTCTTGCTTAACTGTGAAGATCTGTGTGGCAGGGATGGGAGTGTCTGTGAGAAGAAGCTACGTGCAGACTTCCTACAGAGAATTTAAAATATTGGTGAGCAGTATCAAAATATTTTGGCTGCATGCAAGTCCTGCATATTATCATAGTACCACGAAAGTACACGGCACCTCTGAGTCAAATAAAAGTTCTGGTTCCTGCACATAATCTGCATTTAGGCAGAAGATAATAACTCATAGAGAGGGGGAGCAAAGATAATAGTTCCCCCAATTGTATCCCATGACAATTTGAGTTGATTTTAACTCTGTTGTGTACACGTGTATAGCAAACCTCTCTTGTAAGCATGTTGCAAAAACAAATTCCTGGGAAACTGGATAACTTCAGCACAGTGTGCCATTGTAAACCTACTTGTGAGTCCTGGTAGAGTGGATAAGTGCTTTGATCACATAGGTACCCCACTCCAGGCATTTAAATTGCACCTTCTCACGTACATGCCCAAGTTAGACCTGTGGATTCCCTATATAGCTGATGGAGAGATACAAGCTCCTACCTCTCCTGCCTCTTCATTGACTGTGCAGCAAGCCTGAGCTCCTGCAGTGGGATTTATCTCACCAAATTTTAGTAACCTAAACGTTTAGTACTTGGCTGAGTTAGTCTCCAAGCTGTTTCTGCATTCAACGGAGAGAGGTGGGTATTTCCAGGTAAGTGTTAGTGTACTTAACTTAGACACTTATCTTGAGGTGGGATGACTTGCTTTCTCTCAGGGGGCCCCTGACTCAATGTGTTATAGTAGTGCCCATGTGAATAGCTCAGAACAGATGCCTGTCATCTACATATTGTATTACAGAAAGTGATCTGTAAGAACTTAAAAATGAGCTAATTATTAAGCAGTGTAAAAATATATTTGTAACCCCAAAAGCTCCAGCATATTTTTATCTTCAGCAACAGGAAGGAATCTTCAGTACTAGAATTAGATGTCTACTTTATTCTATTATACTATTACAGCCTTTGCAGGCATAAATCCTCTGAAAATCATGGTACTGTTGAATTCAGTGGTATAATAGAGATGAGGGTTCAAATATATTTCAAAGATTATTAGCAAATTCTCTTATCCATATCCCACTCTCAATACTCTATTAAATTAAGGTGGAAGTTTCATTTGAGAGAGGAAGAGTCAGATGGTACAGCCAATAATTTACTGGACAAAAAACTTGGCAAATTGTAACATTTGTGAAATATTATGAAGATATTTTGTTGGGAAATGTTAAACTTTTCCAATAAGCTAAACTGGCAAAAAGGGACTGAAAATACACACATTGATATATCTCTCTTTAATAATTTAATATAAAAAGAGAATACAATGAAATGAACTGTCAAGTATAAAAATCCTTTTAGTATTCTCTTTTCATGTTCAAAATCTTTGTTGTGTTTGAGCATCCATAATTGCTTTGCGTCAGGTTCCCTAAGACATTTCCGTCTGTCTTTCAGAAAACTTGAAAATGTTCTTTAGTACTTTTGGCTTTAGTAGAAACAAGACATTTCTTTCAACCAGTGAGGCTACTTCTGGTGGTTGTTTATTCTTTGCCCCTCTGTTGTGATCACTGGGACCATCTCTCACTTCAGCACGATACATATATTTTACTATTTGCACCATCACTCACAGTTCATATTTTGGGATAATCCAGAAGGGCATTGCATGCATCGTTCCTTCTGCTTAACCACTGAAATAACTTTACTCAGAATCAAAAAGCTGAATGAAACAGCTGAGCCTGGCAAACAGAGCAGCTAACAAGGGAGTTTCTGAAGGGCTAGCTGCAGATGCTGTGCTCAGAGGTAGTGCAGTTGGAGGAGGTGAGTTAGGAGAGCATTTGCATGCATGTGTGTGTGTACTTTCTACTCAAGTTTTGTCCTTTGGGAAGGCTGTGGGGACAGTCTCTCGATCTCCTATCAGGCCTCCTGATCGGCTTGTCGATGTTTCTGTGGGACCCATCTGGCTCTGACTAGCAGATCTTTGATCAGAATCAGTGCTTGCAATCATCAAGTAGCTAATCCCTCCCAGATTAGTGGTGGAATGAGACTGTGCAGCAAGAATTTTTATATAAATCATTTGCCAGGCAAGCTTTGGAGCCAGGCAGATGAAGGAAGAACAGAAGGAAAGACAACTCGTAACTGACAGAAGGGATATTTGGAGAAAACACATCTGGAAAACATTACTGTTGCAGAATCAAAGGAGGAGGGACTCACTGCTAAGGAACAAGCTATATTGCAGATCAGGGTTTGTAGCACAAGGGACAAGGAGGCCATTTTATATACCTGTTCAAATTACACAAAACACTCATGTCTGAGCCACTGACAAAGTGTTGTGCAAGTGATCTTGAAGGTTTAGGGATCAATTTCTTAGCTAATATAGTACAAGATGGGGCACAAGCCAGTGGCAGCTTCAGACCATCATATCACACTTTAGAACAGCATGAATAGCTCCTTAAAAACCTGTCTGTCCTATATAAGGAAAAAATGCTGAGAAGCTGACATCTCAATGTGAGTGATACATATCGGAGATCTGTCAGTAGAAAACTTACCTCAGAATTTCTAAAAAAAAAAAAAACTGACATTTCCTAACTCGAAAAAATAATGTCATAGAAAAATAAATTTGATTGCATCTTGGCAGATAAAAGGGCACTGATCTAAGAACTAAAACCAAAGTTTTTTAGGAGTGAGCTATCATGACTTAATTACATTCATTACATGCAGACAGAAAAAAAAGGCTCAAATCAGTAATAAATCTGATGGGTGATTTAGAAGAGACAGGTTCATAAAACTGAAAACAACTATAGGCTGAAAGTACTGGAGAAAAATAGGAATAATTTGGGGAAACTGATTAAATATTTCATTTGATGGCCAAAAAGCTACCATCCCACAGCTGAAAAATGATGTGATGCTAGTTATACAACAACTTGACTTTAGCAGAGAGAACAAAAGCACCTACAAAAGCTAAAATATGTTTGTGATCTGTACGTGTGCGTGCCAGAGTGTGTGTGTAATGAAAAAAAAAGGCAACATGACAGAAAAGGATATAAATTTAGAAGCTAGAAAGTTTAGGAAAGTGATTAAGGAAACAAAAAAGAATCAAGTAGAAAGCATGGGATGTTACTGTCATAGGTAATAAAAAATCCAAACGCAAGGAATCCTGCCAGAGGTGCTGGTTCTTTCCTAAATGAATAGGGTAATAATGCAGAAAAGACACAAAAGCGTTCAAAAATATTTCTGTTGTTTATTTGGAAAAGGATAATATATTCAGGTTACATGAAAATGATAAGTACATTCACTTTAATAAGGAATTTTTCAGAGACTTTTTTTTTACATACATAGAACTATAACAAAGAACAATAAGATCTTCATTACTTTTCTTTTAGAAGTAAAGCAATCTTTGAATGAGATTTAATCTGTTACCTGGATCTATATTTAGAAATGTTATAAACAAGTCATTTGTTAGCCAGAGGGGTCTAGAGGAAACACTAGGCTGGGAGCCTACATTTTTTAAAGAAGTCACTTTAAACTCCTAAAATTGCTTCAAACTCTTAAAGCACTGAACAGATTTACTTCTTCATCTTGAAATGCTGATGCTTTCTTCAATAGAATGCCTGCTATTTGTTAGGCACTTCACAAAGTCTCGTATAAATTCTTTCTGAGCATCTGATGAGATGTTGTGTTTTTGGCAAGACAAGATGTCAGCGCCTGCTGCTTTTGAAGGCAGACTTCTTGTGGAAGGTTGTATATAAATACATATTAAGGAAGAATGTTTTAACATAACATTTGAGACATAAATATTCATTTCCTACTGCAAACTATAGATGAACAAGGTATTCTAATTCCTTCTGATTCTTAAGCACTTATTTTTGGAGGGTTTGCTACTTCTCTCGTCTGTTGTTCCTTGATCCCAAGTTTTCTGTGTCAAGCAAAATACTTCCTTTGCTGTACGTTTCCTGGATTTGAGGAAGGAAAATATGCAATGGTGAAACTGAATGGAATAGTGAACACTGTTCTCCTGTGCCCCATATACAAAGGTGGCAGAGAATGTGACATTTTAATGGTGCCTTTCCCTGTCAGCCTGAAAGCCTTATTGTGATTAAAACCTTCCTGAATTCCTGTAGTTCATAAAAGGCAACTAAATAAATAAATAATAACATAATAATAATTTAAACAAAAAAGCACATCAGACAAGGACCAGCTCCTTTAAGTGTTTATTTGTGCAGGGTGATTTGACTGGCTGACTGCCAAATGTCTCATCTGAAGTGGCACACAGGATGCTGCAGTACTGATACTCGATAATGTACACAGCAGAGGTCAATGAGGTTGATGTACTCAAAAGCAAGCCAGAGTAGAGGCCACACAGCCAGGCGTAAGGCTAAGCTCTAAGCACAGGCCTGCATCAGTTCAAGCTAAATATCAAGGTCCCTGTTCACTGCAGCTGGCAGGAAAATGGTATTTTCTGTGGGAGCATTTTACATCTCTTATCAAACCCATGTGGACATTTTCATTTTTTAATCTAATTAAAAAATCAGGACTGACACCTTTTTATTCCCATTTTTAGTATTTGAAACACACACAAAAACCACGTTTTTTTACACATAAGCAAAGGAAGCAAATATTTGCCTCCGAAGTTTTCATCTAAGAGGAAAAATGCAAAAGCATGTTAATAAAAGCAGCTCCTTCCACTGGTTATTATCCTCCTTTCTCACTCATGCATATTACAGTGATCTAAGCGGAGAACAAGCAGGCATTCAGACCTTCCTTAGCATGCAAATGAAGCATCAGCTTATGCATTACCCCTTGTATCTGAAAGCAACTCATGTGTCACAGCATAACCTCATTCGGTGAAATGGGAGTCTTTGCCTATTCCTTCAGCACAACCAGACCACATTTTCCATCCCTGATGTGTAGGACTAAACCTAATCCGAATGGCAGTAAAACTGAGACAGAAGAGTAGGTGAAGATAAGGAAGCACATGGAAATAGATGATTATTTTATCGATACATGTTTCAAAAAGGAGGAAATCAGCATCTCCCCCTGGGTGTACACTCAAAATCAGATATGAAGTACTATCTGATTGCTTCCTAAAGTGTTGCCTGGGAGATATAAGCATAGGCCATGGAGCAGATTCTCTGTATAAGCAAACTGCTGTATGCTTTTACACCAGCTGAAAGACCAGTCCTTCTCTGTCCCACCTGTTAAATATGCAGAGACACAAAACAGGTGCCTGCAGTCCCCCAGAGCAGGTATGTCCCCCTTCTCCCAGCTTTTTTAATGCATCCAGTGAGTTTCAGTACTCAATTTAGCTCTTTTTCAACTTCATTTCATAGAGAACGGAAGATGTTTTTTGGCAGTGACACGTAGCTGAACTCTGCTTTGTGTGCAGTTAGATTTACTTCTAACACTTCTGAATGTCGTTGCCGCATTGTTGCTTTTGTCCCATACACTCTTTTTGTTGGTTAGTTTTGTATTGAAATCACAGTTAAGCCATTCAGCATGGTATTTTCTCTGCAGAGTGAAAAGTGTGTGAAAGCAGTTGAAGGTCACACGTATTATAACAAAACAAAAGAGAGAAATAATAGGGCATCCATTCTGAAGTCCTCAGACATCCAACATATTATTGCCTTGGTGATTTCAGTGCAGATAAGAAGGGTTGCAGAGGGAAGGAGGCATCTTAATCCAGCTGCTCCTTTCCGCATGCACAATGAGAGGGATGCGGGGGTCCTGTTCCCCAGACCTGTTCTGCCATTCTGTCGCAGGCCCACAGTGGTGCCTAGAAAAAATGCCTCTCTGCCAGCCTACCACAGAGACAAATGCTCATTTTGTGGGTATCTGCGGTGGCACCCCTCGTTTTGCTCAGAAAAGCTTCACAGCATTGGGCCAGAGGGACTGAACTCTGCAGTTCATCTGCTCCCAAGCCAGACTCTGGGGATTGCAGCCCCCAAGCCCTGTTTTAACAAATGCAACTGTAAGAATATTCCTACCTGGGGCCTGTGACCAGAGCCAAATTAAGTGAAGCAATCAGATTCCTCAGGTAAAGACACAGCTTTTTCCTCCACTCCAAGAAACAAAGCACCTGGAACTATGGCATAAAACAGAGAAGAGAGTAGGTGTGTATCTCATTTGTCCTTTGTATGCAGCACTGGTGAGACCACACCACAGATATTGTGTTCAGGTTTGGGTCCCTCACTAAAGGAAGGACATTGGGTTGATTGAGCATGCACAGAGAAGAACAACCAAGCTGGTAAGGGGACAAGAAAATAAGATTTATGAAGATCATCTGGAGGAATTGGGGTTGTTTAGTCTGGAAAAAAGGAGGCTGAGGGGAGACTTCATCACTCTCTACAACTACCTGAAAGGAGGTTGCAGCAAGGAAAATGTCATTCTCTTTTCTCAAGAGTGAAAGGACACAAGGAAACAGTCTCAAGTTGTGCCAGGGGAGGTTCAGATTGGACATTAGGAAGAATTTCTTCATGGAGAGGGTGGTCAAGCTTTGGAATGGGCTGCCTGGGGAAGCAGTGAAGTCTCCATCCTTGGAGGTATTTAAGAGACGTGTGGACATGGCACTAAGGGACATGGTTTAGTGATGGGACTCAGTGGGTCAGGCTGATGGTTGGACTTGATGATCTTGAAGGTCTTTACCAACCTAAATGATTCTATGATTTTATTTTATGATTACAGTTCCTTCCTCTTTCCAGATCCCTCACACCTTAGTCAGGAAGAACAGCCTGCATTGCTTGAATTGTAATTAATTTACTTCTGTGTGGGTCTTCCCAGCCTGTCAGTGTACCCAAACCCTTTTCTTTTTTTTTTTTTTTTTTTTTTTTTTTGAGGTGTTTTAGTCCTTCTTTATTGCTGCATTTATTCTTCAATACGACAGCTCGTTTAGAAGCAGATATTTAACACCCTTGAAGCTGCGAGCAAATTTTCAAATGTCATCTTTACATCTCCTTTTAATTACAGTGGTTTCTGGGCCACTCCTAGCCACCAGCACCAGTACAGGAAGATACAGAGAGGCTGTGGTTCTAGCCAGGCATAAGTACAGCCTGCTGAGGTCTGGTGGCTGGTGTGGCAAGCAGTCCATCCAAAGCAGTGGTGCCAAGCCCTTGGGCATCTCTACAGATGTTGGGATCTCACAGCTGTTAAGCATTCAGTTCAGAAACCTACAAGCAGCATAACCCTCCAGTTCAAAGCAGGTGGGGAACGGAGGGCGCAACCCTGAAGTCACTCCACAGAGCAGCACAGGGAGGTTGCACAGCTCCATCTCCTTTAGTAGCTATGTCTTCCCACACAGCCCTTGCTTTCTGAGTCCTTGCCTAAGTCTGCATCTCTTATGAGCACCATTTTCTTCCTCTGCCTGAAAGTCTGCACTCTGGCAACAAAGCCCTAACTAAATGTCCAAATAGTTCAGCACATTCATTAGCTCCAGATGTTGTGTTTTTTTTTTCCCCAGGCCAGACATTCCCTCAGATGGAGAATATAATTCCCTCAGAACACAAAACAAAATTCAGAGCCATGAACTAGCTTGCAGACCAGAAGAATTAAAGCCACTTACTTCCCTATCTATACAGTATCATATATATTACAATAGCACAGTTCTCTGCACAGGTTAATAAACCTTGTTCTGCATTTAGAGGTAATAAACCCGCTGGTTGGACCTCAGCCAGAGTCATATTGTAGCTAACCTAAAGGAGGTACCAAAGCGAGCCGGTGACAAAATGGACGGAGTAAATATTTGGGTGCTTAGCCTCTATCAAATTCCATGCTGCTGCACCTCTTTTGCTTTCAACACCTGAGCCAGCCACTGTAAAGCTTACTCAGGTATGTATCATCAGCTGCTGTGGGGGAATACTATTTCTGACCCAGTGCAAAGCAGGAGAGAATAAGATTCTCTTCCTTTTACCTCCCAGAAGTGGAGTTATATATGAGACCATTTGTCTGAGTATATATTGTCTTGCTGGCAGGGCTGGCTGGCAGAATGGCTTTGTTCCTCCACATAGAGTCCTAAATCATGAATCCCGGGTCCACAGAACAATGATATTTCAAACAGGGAGTGTCAATATTAATACCTCATTTCATTGTTTTTAATCAGCTAAAATTATTCGGTCAGGGCAAATTCTGCTCTCTATTATCCTGGTGCAATTCATTGATTTTGCAATGGCCAAGTGTAATTGTGTGCAGAATTTGGCTATTAATGTAATTTTAATAAAAGTTTCTTCATGTATATTTCATAAATCTATTATTTTGCAGTAAGTGTTTTCTAATCAGAGAGGAGATATCTCCAGAGATTGTTGCTCATTCGGTAAGGTAGGCAAAAGGTAATAAATACCACTGCATTAGAAATGTAAGTGAAAGTGCAAATTAGAAGTTGCTTTAAGATGAGAGTAGATTAAATATGGTACATTTGCTTAAGTATCTTTATAATGTAACTTGGCTTTTCATCTTGATCTTTGGTTAAAATGTCTTTCTCTGGATATAACTCTTCATACATGCTAGAACACCTCTAACAATTGGAATAAACACCATTTTTAAATTAAATGCATATTGTGCCAAAACCTTCCCTCAGCAATATCTATGCATAGGAATTCATAACAGAATTTAAAATCAGAGCTGAAGGTCACCTCTTTTGTATCACAGGCCATTACATTTCTCCCCTGTAAGTAAATCCAGTAACTTCACTCAAATTAAAACATTTCAGTCCCCTTGAGACCTAACTGTTAAGTGCTTCAGACAGAGATCATCTGAAACAGAGCTACAACAAATGCCCAAGGCTTTTGCAATGCTAGAAAACAAAGAGGCGCAGTACTCTTGTATAGCAGGAGAAACCTGGCGTCCCTCTCTGAATCAGGGAGAATTCACCTTTGCTTCTGAGCATGTGAATCTGGCATAGTGGGCAAGGAACAAACCATGAGGGTTGTTTGTACCCCACAGGAGCATGGATCTGCTCTTCCCGATACTCCCAGCTGTAGTTGTGGCCATGCCTGATGCTGCAAAGGGCAGCAAAATGACAAATTCATCCATCCAGTTCTATCCTGGGAAAGTTTTTCCAGACCTCGAAGATAAAAATCTGTTTGCTTTTAATCTCTGTCTTAACACAGGGATGCCCGTGTTAGTGGCAATGCCCAGCTTCTTCTTCCCATGGGCTAAACAGAGATGGAATGACAGGGGAATTTGTGGGTTCAAGCTTCGTGGTAATTGTCTGGCTTGACATTCTCCCCAAGTGCTAGCAATCTGTGGAACTAGTCCAGTAGTCTTGTTTCCCTGTGTGTCATCAGAAATTGCCTTTATCTTATTTAAAACTCCTTGCTGTGAAGTTACATTCTGTCATTTACAGACAAGCTCTGCTAACTTTGGCATTCAGGCACAATGCTTCATCCGGTGTGGGTCAACCACACTGAGCCCTTCTTTATCGCTCCCCCCCACCTATTAGAACTCCTTTCTGTGGAGAAGTAACTAAATCCAGTGAAAAGCAAATAAATCCAGTAATTGCCTCCCAATCACTTTTTCAGTAAAGAGAAGAAGGGTAAGTTCTGCCATTCTCCCTGTTACATTTTCCACATTCTCCTTGAGCTGAGGACATCTTTTCATAGTACTTCTAGCAATGCTGTGTACAGAGGAACAATCACTCTGCTAGTTCTGCTCAACTATTCCTTTTTATATTAAAAATAAAAATTAAAAAAAAAAAAAACAGCTTTTTCCCCCCACAGTATTGCATTAGACTAATTGCACAGTGTTCAGCGATTATTCAGAGTAACCACTTACACCCACTTCCGAGGACTTAGGCTCATTGTACCCCTATTGTAATTTATTTCTCAGGAGCAAATGTTTCATCTGAAAGGTGTTGCCTGCTTTCTGATAGTCAGAAGACTAAATCCAGATGTGAAAGAAGCAAGGACAATGGCTTTGAGGATTCCTTTCTGACTGAAAGAATGCAATTACTTTCCTGGAGTTGCTGAGAAGTGCGGGAATGACCTTGTTTAGTGTAATTTGGGATTTGAGAGTGGTTCCTCAGCTCAGAAGAGTTTGCTTTCTATTCAGCTGCTGAGCATTGCCAAAGGG
Organism: Anseranas semipalmata; assembly: GCA_013399115.1. Classification (NCBI taxonomy): domain Eukaryota; kingdom Metazoa; phylum Chordata; class Aves; order Anseriformes; family Anseranatidae; genus Anseranas; species Anseranas semipalmata. The sequence continues at coordinate 312,209 of VXAA01002622.1, forward strand.
TTATGAAAAAAGATTAAGGGAAAAACATATTGTTTGAACACTCACAATTGCAATGCCGAGACATTTAGGACACTTACAACCTAGACACTTTACATCATCCATATGTCATATTCAAGACAGTTCTAAGGTATTATCCAGAAAAGCCTGTATTTTTGTGTCCTAGGAAAATGACAACAGAGTTTACATTATGAAATTGTCATACAAATAGATCAATTAGGAAAGCAGAACTTACTAGAAAGTGAAGGATATGTAAGCATAAGAGAAACCTTGAAAAAAGGACATTTGTACTGGATCTAGCAGCATGACTTATCACAATTAGCTTAGCAGAGTTGCATATATCATACAAAATGCCATATTGAAAGGAAAAAGTACTCAAATGTGTCATGTACCACACAGAAAGGGTGGAACCAAACTGTGAAGTGCTGTGAGATATAATGTTCAAGGTACAATACATGATGAGCCAGAATAGAAAGAGATGACAGCAACCAGACAGCAGACCAAAATAAAATAAAATAAAATAATGACATGCTGTCTTTGATCCTGTTTACAAGAGGAAAGCAACCGCACAGTAAAGCTTTCATGATATCACAGAGTCTGCAAGCGTAGGAGAGATTGTTTTGAGAGGGGGCTTGAACCTGGAAGTCTGCATGCAGCTCTCCCATTAACTTCAGCTATAGTTCAGCATGCAGAGAGCCAGAAAGATGAGAGTCAAGATAACTCAGTGAGTAACTTGAGAACAAGAAAGGTGTATGCAAAGAAAAATATTATTGACCAATATCACCCTGCATTGTCTTTCTTTACACTGCATTAGATCACAAGCTTTGGAGATCAAGCATATTTTTAATGAAGCTTGAGAATTGTATAAGGCTTTACCACCTTCTAAAGTAGCCACCTCTATGTGAAAGGGTTTTAGGATTGCTAGGGAAGCATCAGTCCAGTCCTCTCTAAGAGGCAGAGGATGGGAAGCTTTAACCTTGTGCAGAGTGAGCAAGTTTTATAGGTTTCAGCACTGCTACTTCCTTGTCAAAAGAGGAATTCGTTTTCAGTAGCTCGGTAGTATTAAACAGCATATTACTTCACAAAGTCTTTTTCTAGTCAGATACTTTGCAGCACCTGGGAGACAGGGGAAGGGAATGAAGGACTAGCATTAAAATATACTTTTTCTAATATTCTGCAGCTTCTTCGGTATCTGAGCTAACCACCCACATTTTTTGTTAGTGCTGCTGCAAAGGAACAATTCTATCTAACTAGTTTAAAAATAAATAAATTAATAATGATTTTAAAAAAGAAGAAAAAAAAAAGAAAAACACATCACACTGGAACCTATGAATAGCTGAATTACATATAAAGCATATGAGGTAAACCTCATATTCTGTCTAGCACATGCTAAAGAAAGCCCCAAAATAATGTCATGTCAATCACCGGCCTTCATAGTTCAAGGCAAGAGTGGGCTAACAGGAAAGACTCCACAGGAAAACAAAAATTCCCAGAGGTCTACAAAACACAGTCCAGCAGAAAAGATAGAAAGAATTGGGTCCATTTAGTCATAAGGAAGGAGATCAAGAGACGCTATTTTTAAATGCATAAAAGTTTGCTGCAAGAAAAAAAGAAAGGGATACGTTGATCACTGTGCTTATTATAGGCAGAACAAGAGGTTACCAGTTTAAACTGTTTCAAGCAAGATTTAGACCAGACGTTAGGAAAACCTTCCTAATGTTAAGTTTAAGGGGGAATCTCATAAGCAGTTTTTTTAAAAGGAAAATATGATAAGAGAGAAAAGTTTACTCATAGCTGATTCTGCCTTGAGGCTAAGGATGGCTGAAATGGCCTGTCTAGGTCATTTGAGCCTAGATTTATGAGCCAAACTGCTGCCTCTGAAGTGAAATATAACATATTTATTTTAAAACTGTACTGCAAAGTTTAAAGGGAAAAGTATAACTTCTCCAATTAAAACTGCAGAGGCAACATGAATAGGAAACATATTTGGTGATTTGGCTTATGTTAAAACAACTTCTCCAGTGCAGCCTCCAAGGGGCATTTTAATGGTTATCAACAGTCAATATTTTGGCCACTGTCTCTGTTCTGAATGTAGAGGATGCAGAAAACCTCATTCTCCTTGAGGCATTCGTGGGGCACCATTTCATCCTTGTTCACCGGACAGAGGGCCATGTGTTGACTCTCTAGACAGAGCAGTTTATTCTGGTGCATTAGTTTATTAGCTTTGAAAAACAATCTTTTGGAAAGGGAAAAAAAAAAAACTGTTCTAAAGCATTTTCTCTTTTTAGAGGGACTTACTGTTCCAAATTGCTTGCAGCTTTTCTCTCCATATAATGATTATGGAGTTAAACATTAGTGAGTCTATATAAGTAGAATAATGACAATAACTAGAGCAAGGAATGAAAATGTTAAACTAACAAATAAAGAGGTCAATTACTGAAACAGATGAGAAGACAGAGGGCAAATTCTAATAGCAAGACATAGCTGGCACAATGATTAGGCCAAAGGCAATGCTTACTCAGTTTGGATTCAGAATGCTAAAGCATCAACAGTGAAAAACAGAGGACACACAAGACAGAAAGAGCACATAAAATGACTAGAGGATATATGAAGGCAGAAGGGAAAACGGTGCAAGTGAAAAATGTTATGAGACAGAAAGTCTAAGAAGGACAAGTTTACCTGAGGATGAAAAAATAAAATGAGTAGCTGAACTCCTGCAGTATTATGCAGCTCTTTTTTTAAGGCAGGATCCCAATTAACCCACCCAACTAGTCTCTGTTTACCCAAGTCCCCATAGCAGTGTGGCAGTAGTATCACGATTCTTCAAACCCCCAGTAAAATGAAACTCTTTGCATCTACATTTTCTTCAGAGGGGGTGACAATTTATGTTCAGCACACGTCCCTGCTAGGGCTTCCAGAGCACCCTCTGGTCTTGCTTACATGGAGTTTGGGCATAATACTGCTTTCTGAGGCACAGTCTCACAGTAGGCAGAGAAAACTGGCTGCTGTTGATTTGATAACATGCTGAAGCTCATGCTTTAAAGGTTGATTGATCTGAATTCAGGTGGTGATGGAGGGGAGCTTCATGGACAAAATCATTCCAGAGTTGTAAGTGATCACTGACTTGTGGTAGCAGGAATAAAGTGAAGTCATAGAATCGTAGACTCATAGAATCATAGAATGGCTTGAGTTGGAAGGGACCTTAAAGATCATCTGGTTCCAACACCACTGCCGTGGACAGGGATGCCACCCACTACATGAGGTTGCCCAGGGCCTCATCCAACCTGGCCTTGAACACTTCCAGACGTGGGGCATCCATAGCTTCTCCGGGCAGCCTGTTCCAGTGCCTCACCACCCTCACAGTGAAGAATTTCCCCCTAACAACTCATCTAAACCTCCTCTCTCTTAGCTAAAACCATTCCCCCTTGTCCTATCATTATCTGCCCAAGTAAAAAGTCACTCACCATCTTTTTTACAAGCCCCCTCCAAGTACTGAAAGGCTGCAAAGAGGTCTCCCTGGCGCCTTCTCTTCTCCAGGCTGAACGTTCCCAGCTCTCTCAGCCTTTCTTCACAGGAGAGGTGCTGCAGCCCTCTGATGATCTTTGTGGCCCTCCTCTGGACCCGCTCCAACAGGTCCACATCCTTCTTGTGCTGGGGGCCCCAGACCTGGATGCAG